>JAWPHD010012703.1:0-73930 GCA_037043455.1 Cyrtodaria siliqua
ATACTGTTTACGTTACGTTCAATAAAGGACATACTGTTACGTTACGTTCAGTAAAGGACATACTGTTACGTTTAGTAAAGGACATACTGTTACGTTACGTTCAGTAAAGGACATACTGTTACGTTCAGTAAAGGACATACTGTTACGTTTAGTAAAGGACATACTGTTACGTTCAATAAAAGACATACTGTTACGTTTAATAAAGGACATACTGTTACGTTCAGTAAAGGACATACTGTTACGTTACGTTCAATAAAGGACATACTGTTACGTTTAGTAAAGGACATACTGTTACGTTTAATAAAGGACATACTGTTACGTTCAGTAAAGGACATACTGTTACGTTACGTTCAATAAAGGACATACTGTTACGTTACGTTCAGTAAAGGACATACTGTTACGTTCAGTAAAGGACATACTGTTACGTTTAGTAAAGGACATACTGTTACGTTACGTTCAGTAAAGGACATACTGTTACGTTCAGTAAAGGACATACTGTTACGTTTAGTAAAGGACATACTGTTACGTTCAATAAAAGACATACTGTTACGTTTAATAAAGGACATACTGTTACGTTCAGTAAAGGACATACTGTTACGTTACGTTTCAATAAAGGACATACTGTTACGTTTAGTAAAGGACATACTGTTACGTTTAATAAAGGACATACTGTTACGTTCAGTAAAGGACATACTGTTACGTTACGTTCAATAAAGGACATACTGTTACGTTCAGTAAAGGACATACTGTTACGTTCAGTAAAGGACATACTGTTACGTTCAGTAAAGTGATTTCTGTGATTAGTTTGTCATTGCTCATCGACCTTTCAATGAGGATTGGATTGTTTACATGCTAGTTTTACTTCAGCAAACGTTAAATATCTGACGTTTGAATGTAAACTCCTCTAGAACTGTAATGTTCAGCATCTTCATTGAGTTCTCTGACGCAATCAAAGTTGTTGCTAACTCCATAGTTTTGGAACTAGCTCTCTGGCATTGGAGCTACCTCACTTAAAATTGTATATTTCTCCCCACGCAACCTTCTTCTTGTTACTTTTTGTCTCGCCTTTTCGAAGGAAAAAAGACATAGGTGTTGCTTTTCCGGCAGCGGCGGCGTCAACATTCAAGTTTTGCGTTTAGGTCATTTTCTCACAAACTGTATGCACTAGACTGTTCAAACTTTGCTTATAGTTGTATCTTGGGTGGTACATCGCAACGTGATAAAGCAAATCTGGTAGTGACCTTGACCCTCCAAGCAAAGGTCAGATAACTTAATACTTTTTAGGTTTAACTTTTACGTTTAGGTCACTTTTTCACAAACTGTATGCACTAGACTGTTCAAACTTTGCTTATAGTTGTATCTTGGGTGGTACATCGCAACGTGACAAAGCAAATCTGGAAGTGACCTTGACCCTCCAAGCAAAGGGCAGATAACTTAATAATTTTTAGGTTCAACTTTTACGTTTAGGTCACTTTTTCACAAACTATATGCACTACACCTTTCAAACTTTGCTTATAGTTGTATCTTAGGTAGTACATTGCAACATGACAAAGCAAATGTGGATGTGACCTTGACCCTAGAAGTAAAGAGCAGATAACCTTATAATTGTTACCTTCAACTTTGGCGTTTAGGTCACTTTTTCACAAACTGTATGCACTAAGACCTTTCAAACTTTGCTAGTTGTATCTTGAGTGGTACATTGCAACTTGACAAACCAAATGTGGATGTGACCTTGACCCTCCAAGCAAGGGGCAGATAATAATTTTTACCTTCAACATTTGCGTTTAGATCACTTTCTCACAAACTTTATGCATTAGAACATTCAAACTTTATGAACTATAACTATGCACAAGAAGTTTTAAACCTAATTTATAGCTTAATATTTGGAAGACAGAAAATTCTATTTTGACATAGATGTGTCTTGGGTAGTGCATCTTTTTGGACGCATGGATTTCATCTATGACCTTGACCTACTTACGAAGTGCTCAGAGGTGAGCTATTGTGACCACTCTTCGTCCGTTGTCTGTCGTCAACTTTTTGCTTCTTTACACGATAGAGGCCACATTACTAGAGCAATCTTAACCAATCTTACAAAGTTTATATAATATTATGACCATAAGATCTCGGACGAGTTTGATAATGGGCCAGATCGGACCAGTAACACCAGAGTTATGGCCACTGATTTAGCAAAAGATGCAGTTTTTTTTTTATCGTGTTTACACGATAGAGGCCACATTTCTTGAGCAATCTTAACCAAACTCTTGCACAGCAACTGTTATTATAATTATTATGATTATTTGTTTTAATTATTATTATTTTTTATTTGCTATTATTTCTTTTTTTTTTTTCTTTTTTTTTTTTATATCTTTTTATTTATCTATTTTTATTTTTATTTTTTTTTATTTGCTTATGTTTTAATTTTTTTAATTTTTTTAATTTTTTTATTTTTAATTTTTTTTTTTTTTTTAAACGCTGTGTTGGATTTGACAAAACTTAGCAGGACGCACTGGTATGATGTTTAGTTGTGCATATTGCTCTTTTTTCGTTTTGTTAATTTTTTGATAGAGTTATGGCCCCTTGATATTGATGCAAATACACAAATAAACAAAATAAAAGTAATAGATCTAGCACACAGACTTTTTTTTTGGCGTTGGAACTAGCTTTGAAATGGCGTTGGAACGCTGCGTTGGGACACTGTACCATGTACCTCACGTGATCCTTAGAAAGAAAGTTCCCCAAAATAAGATAGAGGCATTTTAATTTACCCGAATTCAACCTCAAACACAATGTACGTTACGTAAACCAGAGCGAGTACTCATCAGTTGAGGTACCGGAAATGATGGATTATCGATCGTCTGCACATGTAAACAACGTGGTAAAATCAACGCGGCAAGTAGACATAGTTTGTTATATTGTTTGTATTTTTATTGTCGATACACCATCTTTGGATGTTTACTCTATTACTAGCTTCCTATGATATCAAGGGTTCTATGATGAGTCTGTTGTACATTATTGTTTTTAAAAATTGTCACTCATTGAATCTTATACCAGTTAATAACAAATACCGGATACACACGATGTGCACACCTTGATACCATAGAACTTTTAAAATAATAAGCTCAATGAGGATACCCTCCTTTTCAAATCTGACATTTTTTACGAAAAATTTATTACATTTTATATCATAAGTCATATCAGTTTAGCAGAAGGGTCACAGCACTTGAGTTTCCCCTTTCTTTAAATATTGTTTACACTACGTGGTGGGGGGGATGGGGGGGGGGGGGGGGGGGGGGGGGGGGGGGGGGGGGGGGGGGGGGGCTTGTTTCAGCCAAAGGTTTTTCTGCAGTAACTTGAGCAAATTAAATAAATTAAATTATACGCAATCAGTTTTTTAGTGGTAAATAAAACTACTTTAATTTTGAAAATCGGTTGAGAAATAAATATTTTACAGCCAAAATGTTTTTTTTGATGTTTTTTTTCCTATGTAAATTCCTTGTTGGTGGAACAGCAGAAAATTAAGAAATTTTCAAATAACTTAAGTTAGCTGTAAAACTTTCAGGGTGTCTTAATTTACTAATATCCAACAATTTAAAAACATTTTTGGACAAAATTTCTAAAAAAAAAATGTATTTTTCAAATTTTTCAAGCAGCAGAATTTTGCATTGGAAATGCCCCATCAAAAACAACTATCGCGCATGAAATATTTATTTCTCA
Source organism: Cyrtodaria siliqua (assembly GCA_037043455.1). Lineage (NCBI taxonomy): Eukaryota > Metazoa > Mollusca > Bivalvia > Adapedonta > Hiatellidae > Cyrtodaria > Cyrtodaria siliqua. The sequence continues at coordinate 3,715 of JAWPHD010012703.1, forward strand.
ACCGATTTTGAAAAGTAAGCTATTTTTATTTACCACTAAAAATGTCTGTTTCACTGACATACAACTTATTTAGGTAGTGGATTAATTTGATCTTAAAAGACCAAAACCCCTTTGGCTGAAACAAGCGCCCCAAACAATAATACACAACAGTTATATATGTATTACTAGATCTAATGCTTAAAACAAATTTGAGTGAAAATATGGCCACAAGCTGCGCCAATTGTTTTTCAAGTATAATGAGCTGTATGGGTCATACATCCAAATTGTATGAAGAAACCGATTACCATTCCATGACTTAGTTAATCAGGTCCAAAATATTGGAAGTAGACATAAAATAATCATTTAGAGTAAGTGTATTGACTTTTGTCAACATTGTATATGGAATAAATGTGAACCTACCTTTTAATTAGGTTGATTTTCGGAGTTATATTTTGCTGACATTTCCAGTATATTACAGCATTGTTGTGAATTTGTAGATTAAAGCCTGTTAGAGTATATTCAATGTTGTTGAAGAATGTTTCTTTAGTATGCGTTTTGCTATTGTTTATGAGTGTTGTTCTATCTTGCATAGTGAAAAAACAACGCACACACGCGCACGCACGCACACACACACACACAACCGCCAACGGCAAAACTACAATACAAAACCGTTTATCAAAACTATCCAGGTGTTCGGTTCATATATTATTGTATATGACTGTGCCGATTAAAAGTAATATGAGTTGTGAACTCTTAATGTTCACGCTCCAGTTTTGGGGTTTTGTCCTGGCTGGTTAAAGCGGTTGATTCCGGCAGCGACTAGCAAGGTAGTAATGAACAGTTTCTTTGAGTTTTTTCACTTTGATAACGCAATCTTATAATTACACGTGGTAGCAATGAACAGTTTATCTGTAATGCACGCTAACGCAAACGCATCCCATACATGTGAGTAATTGTATTTCTGTGCTGATGTGTACTTTAGCACGTCGTGCTACAAAGGTGAATATGTAATCAATTTGTAAGGCATTTGAAGGATTCGCCAACCTTGATTCAAAATGTTTGGTAGCACAAATTGGGAAGAAAGTGTCTGGTAAAAAAAAACGGTCATGGCGTGTTTACGTCTCCGTGACAACTCTTTTTTTGAATATTGTTTTAACACCCATGACTTGGTCTGTTATTATGTTAAACGTTGTTCCCAGTTGCCACCCAGAAATAATGCTATTTTCTCTCGGCAGCTATTTTACGCTTGCGTAAAACATTGCTTGTATTGTGTTTATATAGTTTGGATTCTCAAAAACATGTAAGTTACATATACATCGTCGTCTGTAATTTTGGACATGGTGTACATCTGTTATGAAATGTGCCTGTTGATTGCGGGATAGGGACTTTTGGTAAAGCATAAGTCTGGCATATTGAAGATCGTGGGTTTAATCCCCGGCCGGGTCATAGAAAAATACTTCATAAACTTTGTATTAATAGCTTAAAGTAGCTATCCCGCTAACAACAGCCATATTTTACAACTTAATTATGTTCACCGTTTCTAAACCTACTGACGACGAGGTATATATATATATAGCTTACAGATATTGAGAATCCAAACTGTATAGACACAACATAAACGGCTTTAACCTGCCAGACCAAATCCCAAAACGGGAGCGTTGAATTAAGAGTTACCAACTCATAATTCATTTTTCGCACATTCAATCTCGGGTATTTTATGTACTCTGTATTAAAAAAAATACCTTTAATCGGCACATGTACATTATTCTATGACCTGAACACCTGGATAGGGTTTGGATAATTAATTGTGTAGTGTGATTTTGCCGTTATTTGGCAGGTTAGTGCCTTTTAGTAATAGATAGAGTATGGTTTCATTAACCATACTCTATTTGTTTTGTAGCATGTCCATTTTAGCTCCCTGCCATACTCTAACTTCCAGTAACTGGTAGTTGAAGTACACCATTTATTCTGACAGGTGTTATTTTCAATTAAACGATTTACACGTGTGCTATTACAAAGAGAATTTTCAGTGACCATGCTACAATTGCTTGATGTTTAGCATACAACAGATAGTTATAGGGCTTATCGCTCCGCTGTTAGTATAATGTGACAGGGTGGGATATCATGCTTGGTATCGTCATGGTCACAGCGTGGTATTCCAGTGAGGCAGCACTGGAAACTGTTATTAAACAACGAGCGACGTTCAACCCCATACATTGATAAAGTTAAAATGATTAAAAACAAGAGGTCCAAGAGGGCCTGTATCGCTCTACTTGAGATTAGTTGTTGTGGCACATATGACAAAACCCTTTGCCCTGCATTGTGCAAACATGAAGTCCCCAAGTACCCACGTAGAGTGTCTCCTTTACGCTAGAGCAGTGAAGTAATAAGAGCTCTTATTTCTTCACTGGCTAGAGTAACGAAACTCGTTTTATAAATGCATTCATATTTGAGTAAGATAGTAAATTGTTTGTGTTTTATTTAACCCGATTACCCCTAGGGGGCCCCAGCAGACGGAACCAAAATACGAAAACGTATTGTGCATCTACATCCTGAACTAAGAAATACACCACACAATGAAAAAGGGTATGGACAAGCATCACATGGCGGAAACTGCGCACGCCCCGCTTCAGTCAAACGCTGTGGAGCATTTTACACTCGGTATTGAAAGGGACAATGCCAATAACGTTTAGCTTATAACACAGAAAACAGAAAACAATTGCAGTAGTATAGAGAGGGGCGGTATGGGCACAGTTTTCCTCGCAATGCTAGGGGGGACTCAGGTAAAACTATCATTTATACCACTAAGATCTAAATGATACCCACGTCCGAGTCCTCCCCGCCACATTTCACTAGTTTTCTCACACATCCCACTCAAAAAACTTTACCCATACCGCCCCTCTCTATACTACTTGCCATTTTAATAACATAACATTTGCAACTCGTTAGGAGAGCGTAATAATTTTATTTTATGTCTGCTTTTGTCGAATCTACTTTCGGCGAAGTTTTTCAATAACATTTGCAACTCATTAAGCAAAGTCAGACGGAACCGGGCAGTAGTCTTCATCATCGCTCTGCATATCATTTTACTTGTATGCTAACGTATCTTGTCCATTATCTAGTATGTACCGTTTATCATCATAAGCTGATAAACTTTTTTTATTTATTGCATAGCTGCTTATGTTATGCTTTTGCGATCTAATGACTTTCATCTCGTGATGAGCTTCTGTTGCTGTAAACAAAATAGTTTTATAATCTTCATGAGTTATATGTTTTTTCACAACACACTTTTTAACACCCTTACATTTCTTTGCGCTAACCTCATTATCTAACATATACGAATATAGCTCACTTCGCAACCCAACAAATTCAACAATAGGTATTCCACAAGTTTCATCTTTCATCTTGCCAATAACTTTTTTATTATCATTAAAATGAAACTTACTTTTTGGATCATAATCACAAATATCAAACAGTTCCTTATCCTTGTAAAAGTCTGCATACACAACTTTTGTTTTTATTTCATAACACAAGGAATCGGTATCAGTAAATAATAACTTAGCTTTTTTATCATAATTGTTTTTGATATAGTTGTAATGGAAATCATACATCAAATATTTTGACAAGTCTAAAATACACATACCAACATAAACAGGACGATTCAAAACTAGTCTTTCTTTTATTCTGTTTATCGCAAATAAATTTTCATTAAACATTTTACAAGAAATAAATGAAGGTCTTGCCGCATATTTTTAAAGAACCTCCTCGTCGTGAGTCAATTTAACATTAATTCTTTTTCTCAAGTTTTCCATAGTTTTACCAAAAACTGAATTGTTCATCAGTTTGAAGAAATCCTGTTCAAAAGCATTTTTACCAGCTGTCCTCTTGGCAGTATTAAAATCTATGTATGTCTTTAACCACTCTGATTCGTCGAACTGTAGTATTCGGTGTATTTTTGTTACAACTAATCCAAGCTTTTTATACAATTCTAAGTTTCTAAAATGCACGACATACTTTTCTTTATTTTTTAACGTCGTAACAAGTTTATTAACATTACAATGTCCTAAATTAAACTTTTGTTTTAAATTTTTACAATAGTCTGACAACCACTCATCTTTGATATTTAAACTTTCTGGAGCAAGAGGATAATCATTATGTAACTCATAAAGTTCTTCAGGATACTCAATATCACACTCAACAATGTAATTTGTTTTTCCTTTTTCAAACTTATCAACCCACTTGAAGTTGCCAGTAGGTAACGGCTGGCACATAGCCCATCCGTACAAGTTATTAGCATCTAAATATATTATGTACTTGCTTTCTTTTTTCTTGTCATAGTCTTTCATATATTTGTTATTAGCTTTTGAATATCTATTTGCAATGTAACTCGTACCGCCTCTTAATCCTTTTTCTACAAACAAATATTGATCAATGTCAGTTATTAAGTCGAGTTGGATACCAGTCATCTTAAGACATGCATCCCAGGCTAAACCAGGACTACTAAAGTTATGGCAAGGATCTAATTTGTAATACTCGATACACATTTTTCTAAAGTTTTCAAAAACATCTGCAAGCAGCAGCCCATCAGTCTTGAGATACAGATCATGATATTCTCCCATACTTTTAATCTTAAATGTTTTCCATATGTTTGTAGCATGATCGTAATCTGCATCTGAATTATGTTCATCATTTAATTGAGAATAAAAGCTATCTTTGTCAGGTAACTTAGTATCCTTGAAGCGTTTAAAACTGTTCATATAATCATAAGGATAAACGCCTTTTCTTTTTAGCAAGTCTAACTTTTTACCGCTGTATTCTTGAGATATGTATTGAAACGACGGAACGTTTTTTACTAGATTATCTAATGATTGAGACATAAACTGGAAACTATCAATACACACTAAACTTTTTCCTAACATGAAAGCCATATACTTTTCCATGTTATTTGGTATCACATTTATGTATTGTTTAAACTTTCCGATGTGTTGCATTATGAAGTGCGAGTCATATCCTCTCAAGTTATGAAACACAACAGGTTTTTTTTCTAGTCAACCTGAAATTAATATTACATATATCATGAGCGCTTCCCCTGTACTTTCCAGTTATATGACAATGGTCCCTGACTTTTCTAAGAGAGTTTTCATATGCTACTGTACGACTTGGGTCATCTTTTTTAAGAGTTATTGAAAAACCATTACCACAAATATGACATGATTTAGATTTTTTTAAATCTAGCTTCTTCTTCCTGCGACATCACCAAATCTTTCTTAAAGTTTGCATTCATGGTTTTCTTGCACCACTTTTCTTCTTCTATCATTTTTTCTAAAAACTTGTAAACAGCATTTGGTCCTCTGTATGTCACAACTGGTTTTGAATATTGATCATCATAACAACAAACAACCTTGTACCCATAACTACAATCAGTATGCTTTTGATATGCTTCTGTATGTGATTTTTCAGGATTGTTCGATACCGAAGAAATACTTTCAGTTATTGCTTCAAAATCAGCATATATAACAAACGGAACCATTAGCTGTCTGTCGTAGTTTTTAAACTTAACCTTTTCATCTTTGTTTGGCATTTTTATTGCTTGTTTTCCGTTAAGTGAAAGGCAATCAGGCTTATGAGCTTTTAACGTCCTTTCGAATTTAAAGCACTGCAAGCATGTTTTACAAAACCATTTTTTTCCCTCATGTAGTGTTTGATTAAACATTAACCTGTTAAAATCTTTTATCCACACATAATGATTCTTTTCTTCTTCTGTGATTAAAAGTAGATCAACATATTCTTTTGCTTTATGTTTTGACACATACAAAGGATATACTTGACTATCCTCATATCCAAATATGTTAAAACAAATATTGTTTTGTTTTTCTATTTTTGGGATTTGTTTGATAGTAACAGGAAATGTAATTCCTTTGTAATTAAGATCACCAATATGCTTTTTGTACTTTGTTATTCTTTGAGGATTTTTTTAAACAGGAAATGTGCAAGCCAAATGGCACCATCTGAAGCATTTGTTATCTTTATTTTTTATATTTATTAAACCTTTTCTAGCATGTGAAAGTTCTTTTGGTAACTCCAAATAAGAGCTACCCCGCAAAGGCTTATACTTTATTCGATTTATATAGTGTGCGTCTAGTGTCTCAATTATCCAACCACTTCCCATCTGAATCCAATTTCCAACTCTATTTATAATTTCCTCACGTGCTTTGTCCAACGCCTCGATAATATTATTTTCGGTTAATATTGTTGCCGCTTTAGAATTAAAGTAAGCTGTTTTGTATGTGATTGCAGGACCTGTTTCTTTGTCCCCCATCGTTGTTTTTTTAAAAGTATGTTTCACATCAACACTTAATTTAAAGCCGACCGGTTTTCTTAGTTCTGTTTTAAGAAATTTTATAACGCTTGGTTGTGTTTTCTGCAGTTGGGTGAGCGGGTCATTACTGACAACATTTACTTTAAAAACCTTGCTATACTGTTTTGGGGATGTTTCAATTTCTCGGATACTCATTATATAATATTACATGAGATTATTTCTTTAAGCCCCTATTAATTAATTAATTTAAAGTAAAATATTTATTCCCCGGTTAGATTATATATTTTTTATTTATCCGTACCTCACCAATTAGCCGGCAAATCATCCGTACATAATAATTTTAATTCCTTTGTCTAACAAAATGCTGTAGTAAGCAATAAAAGAATCTTTGTATAAAGTTGGATGGTGACTGGTTGCCTCTGAAATTTGTTTTTTTGCATAAATAACGTAGTTTGTTTATATCTCTTTTTTCTATTTTCCATGACAGTTTTAGTTGTTTTGCCATTGTTATGATTCTTTCTGTTAAATCTTGAAAGTTTGAAAAAATTAAAAGCTCTGCATCTAATTTACTCGCATCTTCAAAATCAACCCTTTGAGCATATATCATTTGATCTTCCTTAAAGTTTTTGATTTCAATTTCTACTTGTTCCATTTATATAATTACATAAGATAATATTTGTTTAAGCCTGTATTTAAATATATAATTCTATAGTATAATATAATGAATTGCAAATATTGTGAAAGAGTTTTAGATATTATTGATCCTCCTGAGGTGTGCATAGATTGCATCTTATTTTACATGACTAATAAAAAGAAGCTTTTCAAGTATTGTACCAGGACCAAACTGTGTTACAAGTGTACATACGCATGTGTGAATTGCAACGATACTTGTGAAGTTTTCGATAACGAGCGTGTTTGCCTTAATTGTGGTACCCACAATGTTTATAATCTTATCACAGGTTACAACTACAGCCAAAAGAAAACTATTTACCACAGGAAGTACCATTTAGATAAATACTTGGTAGCATTTGATTTGTCTTCTAAAAATAGGCAAAGATTTGAAGATTTGTTTTACAAAATTGTAAAGATTTTAGATAAAATAGAAGGTCGAAAAAGATCAATCAAATTTGAATATATTTTTCAGAAAATATTTAAAATATTAAAAATAGAAAAAGAAACAAAACTGATTAAAACAAAATCAACCAGAGAAAAGTACGATAGGATATGGAAACAAGTCAGAAAAGAATTACGGCTTAATGCCATGACCGTTTAACTTGAATTTTTTCATATACATTTCCAGAGGTTCTGTAAAGTTATCATTCTTTTGAATCTCTAATATTTTATTGAAGACAATTCTAATTACCTCTTCATCATTTTCTAGTCCTGTTGTTGTTTGGACATATGATAGAAGTTGTTTAAAACTCCTATGATGTGTTTTTAACAAAGTCTTTTTTTCTGCTATTCTTGTTTTACTCACTAAGACAGCAACTACTGGAGGAACTGCGCCAACTGCGGCTATAAAAACAGGAATTGCTGGAACCAATGCCAATACGGCAGTACAACCAATTACCCCACTGGCAATCTGTAATGTTGTGTTTATAATACCGCACAATTTATAACTGCGTCTGTATGCAGCTACAAGTCGCGTCAAGTGATCAATTAATTCTTCTTTGGTTTTCATGTATAATTACAGTTAGACAATAATTTAATTAAAATATTTAGAAAATAGTTGCTCGTGTTCTTTGGGTGACATTTTACCTATTTTTAACAATTCATCGATTATGCTAATACCTTTATTTATTATCTGTGGACTATTATTTCCTGATTCGATACTCCCACATACTAACTCCAGAGCATTAACCAAATCATCAGGACTATTGTAATATTCAACATCAGCACAACCTCCTAAAATATTTTTGAAATTTGAAGAACCTTTATGAATTGGTAAACCAGACAATTCTGTTAGTTTCTTAAAAACATTCTGAGACAGCTTTGAATGAGCTTTTTTATTATTGTAACGCTTTGTTATCAAGTCTATAAAATCATCGTCTACTTTCAAATCTAGCACAACTGCTTCTCCTTGTTTGGCAATAAGTTTGTGATGACCAACAAGCTTAGGTAAATCAATTTGTAACATTCCATAGTACCCATCTTTGTCGACCTTGTAGGAATTTCTTTTTTGTTGTAATCCCGTGCCTGAAAATACTTCGCTATGCGCAAGTATTGCATCAATTCTTTTTCTATAATATTTTAAAGCTTTTGACTCGTCTGCCAAAGTGCTTTGAACTTGTTTGTATTGATCTCTCGCGGTTGCATCCTGTTCTTTTTTTAAATGTCTAGTGACTGTAGCCCTATCGCGACCATTTTGTTGGATAATATCACTAAGCTGTTCGAGTATGTCTGCAAGTTCTTGGTCAGTATCTCCGACTACACTTGATGGTAAGGGCAAGTCATGTAAATCTAACACTCTTTTATCGATTCCAACATCTAGATCAGCAGTAGTTGGTTCTTCAGCGAATAACTGGGGTAATCCCTGGTACATTTGTTTTTCTTGTACTTCCTCGCCTATTGCTGCTGGAAGAGCGGCTAATTGCTGACTTATTTTCGGAAGAGAAGCTAACTGCTCAGTTAGCTGTTCTGACTGACTTTTTATTTCGCTGGTTACAGGTTTAAATATTTCTTTGTACAAATCACGACTAGCTCCTTTTTCTAGTCTTTTTTGAGTAACTTTATTTTCGTATTCTTTAACAAGCTCACTCGCTTTTTGCTTTTTATCTGCTAATTCTTTCCATTTTAACAAAGACATGTATAATATAAGGTTAGATTAAAATAAGATAAATAAAGATAAGTTGATATGAGTTAAACCAAGTTAAGATAACTTAAATCGAGTATTATGCAGTTTTTGTTTTCTTTTTAGCCGCAGGTTTAACTGCTTTTAATTTTTTTCTTATGAGTTTAATATTTGCATGTGCTTTTTCAGACTCATTTTGTATTTTAACCAGCTTCTTTTCCAGACGTGTTATCTCGCTGGGAGATTCAGTTTTGCTTAACATTTTATTTATATGCTTTTTTTCTGCTTCTAATCCTATCAAATAAATAATATTTGGTCGTTCTTCTGTTTTCGACAGACTTCCTGGATTTTTCGTTGTTGGTCTCCAGACAGCAGGATCTGCATCTTTTTGTTTTGTAGGTCCTGGGATATTCATCTTAACCTTTTGTAATCCATAATATCTGACTTGATTAGCTTTAAAACATTCTGCTTCTGTTCCAAGTTGTTTACTACGAGGAATTCGTTTTATTCCGCAATATATTTTTGACATATATAATAAAGGTTAGATAATTTTTTTAACCATAGTATTGCTCCCAATTTTTGATCATAGGATCGATGATTTTTTCACCTTTTTTGGGTCTAGCACTAACCCCAGCAATTACTGATTTTTTAGCTTTGGGTTTAGCTGATCTTTTAGCTTTGGGTTTAACTGCTTTTTTAACAGCAGGTCCAACTGCTTTTTTAACTGCGGGCTTGACTGCTTTTGCGATTGCAGGCTTAACTGCTTTTTTAATTGCAGGCTTGACTGCTTTTTTAACTGCTTTTTCAACTGCAGTCTTAACTACGTTTTCAACTACTTTTTGCATGCCGTAATATCTAACTTGATTAGCCTTAAAACATTCTGCTTCTGTTCCAAGGCGTTTACCACGAGGAATTTGTTTTATTCCGCAATATATTTTTGACATATATAACAATACTTAGATAATATTAATATTATCTGACTATTATTATAATGGAAATTCCAAACTATGATATGAAAACAGAAAACGGTAATTTTAAACAAATATGGAACTTTATGCCAGACTGTTGTTTTAGAATGTTAATTTGCGGTAATTCAGGATCTGGCAAGACAAACACATTAGTTCACATGTTGCTGAAACCTTTAGTTTATTATGACAAGATTTACTTGTTTGCTAAAAACTTGGAACAGTCAAAGTATAAGAACTTATCACAAAAACTTGAAAAGATAGCAAAAAAGAATAAAATTCCGGTCGAAGACATATTAGAATGTTCAAATGATGAAGTTATCCCTGTGAATGATTTGGATTCAGATAATCAGAAGATAGCTATTTTTGATGATTATGTTTGTGAGCGTAATCAAAATGATATTATTAATTATTTTATCCAGGGAAGACACAAAAACTGTTGTGTAATTTACTTGTCACAATCTTATTATAAAACTCCCAAAGACATTCGTTTGAACTGTTCTCATTATATATTCTTTGCAACTCCGGTTAATCGCGAGCTGGGTATGCTTTCCAAAGAACAAGATGTCAGCAAAGAGCAGTACAAGAAAGCGACTGACAAGCAGTACGACTTTCTGTATCTGGATCGACCGTGGAAGTTAGTAAAACGTAACTTCATCGGCGATTTATAACAGAGATCGGAGATCTCTGTTTATAACCACCCGAGGAAGTTAGTAAAACGTAACTTCGCCGGTGAAATTTAATCTAATCATATTATATATAATGGGGCTTTTTAATGATCTTGGTGAGGAAGTTACTACTGGCAGTGTTAATATTACAAATTTTGGTATTGTGCTGTCTGAGTATGTAAAACAAAAACATTTGGTTAATTATCTTAACAAAGGCAGAAACCAGGAAAATATTTTGAGAAGTGAGCTTAACATGAATAATAATAAAATTATCAATATTGGTAATCCAGAAAAAGCAGATGATGCAGCAACAAAGCAATTTACTGTAAGAAGAGTAGCAAAAATCATACGTGATTATAATATTGATAAAATTCCAGATATGATGAAAGATTTGACAACAGGTGTTGATGATAAACTAAGTCAAATACAAACAAAACTACAAGCAAACCGCGAGAAAATGATTGAAATTCAAAACGGATTGAAAGATGAAATAAAACTTCTAGGTGATGCTTTGCAAGAGTTAGAAAAGAAAGAAGATGTATTGGAAGAGAGCGAAAACTTCAAGAAATTAAGTGAACAAAAAAGAACTGGTGTTCAAAATATTAATACACGGATTGGAGAAATCAACAAACAAATGGTTGATAACAATGAACTAGAAACTGCTATTGCTGATGCTTCAAAACAAATGAGAACTGCTTTTACTACCGAAATAACTCAAATTAAAATATTAAATCAACAGATAAACACCAACGTTGCTGATATCAACAAAGAATTTGAAGACATCAAAAAGAAAATGGTTGACGGTAAGTCGCTGGAGACAGCTCTGAACAAACTGGTTGACACTGATCAACTTGAGACTGCTATTGGTGATGTTTCAAAGCAATTGAAAGCCGCCCAGGATGAAAGAAACACAGCTTTTGATGGCGAAATAGCTTCATTAAAATAATTTAATCAAAAGTCTGGTAGTCGGCATACAGCAATTCTTGGTATAATTGATGAGTTGAAAGTAAAAGTAGACTATGCAAGTCGGATTCTGCTGTTTGAATATACAATAGACGGAATAAGTATTATGGATGGTGACAGTTTACATTATGTATCGTACCCGACACGAAAACCCATTGAAAGAACCATTCGTAGGAATATTCTCGAAGCGTTTACTTTGGTAACCAATCCATTTATAAATACTGCAGAATATTTTCATATGGGTGGTATTGCAGGACCTTTCATTGATAAATCTGGACGTTATGTATTTGAAATAGACCTTACGTATACAGGAGGGGACGTAATACATTTTCATCTTAGTAATACCATACAGGGAAAGTTATTGTATCCAAAGCTAGAAAATGACAAACGAACACTAAAAGAAAAATTTGAACTATTTCTCACAGAAGAAAATATATTAGGTTTCGAACCAATCACACAAAAGGGCACTACTCAAGTTTTCAATTTTGAAAAATCAAGTTTTAAACTGTTTTATTTAAGTGATTAATTTTATCCATTCTATATTATATGGAACAAAAAGTTGTATTATCATCAGAGAAAGCGTCAATAATTAATAGCTCGAACGCACCGAGTAATTTTACAACTGTGTTTGACAGACCATTGATATTAGGTAGGAACAAACAGTATGGTATTGGGCTCGATAAGATTAATTCCATGACTTACTCATGGTATAATATTAGTGAGGATTTTAATAACAAAGTGATAAGGTATCACAATGGAACAGATTGGAAAAGTATTATTTTTACAAATGGAAATTACAGTTATGCTGATATCGATAATTACATAAAAGAAACATTGGCTGTAAACAATGATTTAACCGATGACTCGCCTGTCCCGATAAGAATTGAGTTTGATTTATCAAGTTTCAAATGCTTGGTTACCATCCATAATAATTTCATGCTTGATTTAAGAGAAACAAACTTTCATGTCTTGATCGGGTTTGACAAAGATGTGGTTATTAGAGAAACTAAATTTGGAACTGTGACACCGAACATAACAAATTCTATTGATACGTTGTATATCCACTGTGATTTGATAAGTAATTCTATTGTTGATGGATCATACGGAGATGTCATTTATGAAATAAGTACAGCTGATCTTACGAGATCATATCCTTTCAAAGATGAACCGATGAGAGTCGGGTTCTGTGAAGTAAACAAAACGATCATTAACAGTATTAATATTTACATAACCGATTTCTCCGGTAAGATTATTAATCTTAATGGTGTCCACACATCATTTCGTTTTGTTTTGAAGGAATTAATGTAACACAAGTTATATGGCATGTTTAAAAAAAGTTTATGACACTAGCACGGGAACATATACTCAAGTTGATCGATTAACTGGAGCTGGCATATTTGACATTCTTTCAAAAGTCGGATCAAAGATATTTAGCGAGTCTGTGAAAACAGCAGGCAAGAAAGCATTAGAAACTGCTGGTAAACAAATCATAGAGAGTGGTTCTAAAAAGCTTGGAGATGAAGTAGGAAAAATGGCTGCTGATAAATTAGTTTCAGTTATTAAACCTAAACCAAAAGGTGAGATGATTTTAAAAGAACTTACAAAAGCTGCTACAAAAGATGTAGCTAAAGTTGTGGCTGATGATATAATTGAAGAAGATGTAAATGCAAAAATTAACAGATTACTATCCGGAAGAGGAACCAAAAATATTAATGCGAGAATTAATCGATTAATTAATAAAAAATAATCTAATTACTAGTATATATAGATGTTTCGAAGTAATCAATATAATACTAGATATGAATATGTACCTATTCAGTTAGATACCCCAATAAGACAACCGGGAAATAATACCAGACAAATGAAAAGTGGTTATCAGTTTACAATAAATGATAGAAGTTCTCACTTTGATTGGTATAACGCATATTTTGAAATCAGTTTTCAAGTAAAAAAAGTTGCTGACGGAGCTGCTTTTGCAGACGCTGACAGAATTGCTTTAATTAACGATGCAGCTTCATTGATTGATCAAATGCAAGTAAAGCAAAATGGAAAAACAGTTAACGATGGAAATAATCTTCACAGATTTGTTAATATCAAAAGCTTGCTTGAAATTTCTGACGATTATGCAAAAACAACCGGAATAAATGAATACTTTTATTTAGATGATACGACTGCTGCAGAATCTCGGAAGGATGAAGATACCTATAATCGAGGTTTTGCTATTCGCCATGCTTTAATCATAACTAATCAAAAAGTTGACTCTATAATCCCATTAAATAAATATTCCTTCTTTGGAGATTTGGAAACAAACATGCTTCCTCCTAGTCAGATTCAAATCAGCTTGCAACTGACAGATGATAATGTGTTAATTTTCAAATCAAGTGGTGATGATGGCCGAGTAATTATTAATAAATTAGTTTTGTGGATACCCAGAATGATATTTAACTCAGATGGTTTAAGTTACGTAATGACAAATCATATGACATCAACAAGATGGACTTACCTCCGTGAAATGATACAAGAGAGCGGAAGTTCTGAAGCAACTGAATCCGTATTTAGCATAACGGCTGGTGTTAAAAATCCCAAACATTTGTTTGTTTATTTGCAAAGGACTGACAAGAGTTCTTCTCAAACACAAAATCCTCATCTTTTGAACACGTTTAAGGTAAATGCTGCTAATACTAATTGCTATTTACAATCAGCTAGATTGGAAGTTGGAAATGGAGTTTATTATCCAGAAACCGAATATAGCTATGCTAATATCGTGAGAATATTCAGAGATGTTATTAATTATTCTTACAAGCAAAATGATAAAAACACTGGAACTTTAATAAACGTGAGCAATTTTAAAACTCTATTCGGAATGATATATTTCAATTTAAGTTACAAGGGAAATGAGGTCAGTGTTGATCCAAAACAACTAAGTTTGAGATATAAATTAAATATACCTCCTGCTGCTCCATATAAAGTTTATACTCTGGTTCTATATGAGGAAGATGTTGTTATTGATACTGTTGGAAATGAACTAGTTATTGTTTAATCTAACTTATAATATATATGACTTACGTAAATTATTCAGTAAATTTATCAGATGGGCAAAAACAGAGCCTAGCGAGGGCTTATGAGGATAGGAGTGAATTAACACTCAGGTTAAAAAAAACACAACTAACTGGGAATTTTCCTTTGCTGCTAACAGCTACTCAGATTAACAATATTAACAAAGCTAAATCTAATGGGCGGGGATTAGACATAAATATATCAAAATCGCAAATGAGATCTCAGTCCTAGAATGGAGGCTTTTTAGGTGCATTAGCTGGTTTGTTAACTAAAACAATTTTACCAACAGTTGCTAAATTTGCTCCAAAGATATTAGGACCTCTAGCAACAGGAGCACTTAGTGGTCTGGCAAGTACTGGAATTGGTAAAATATTTGGAAATGGAATGGTAACTGTTCCTGCTGATAAAAAACAAACACTTCTCGTATCAAATAAATTAACAGCTGCACAAAAAAATAAAATAGTAAAGTCAAAAGGTTCCTGCACTATTAAACTAACAAACAAACAATTGCAAGACGTACTGGCATGTGCTTCTAGTAACAAAACGACAACTGTTCCCAGTGATAAAAAACAGCAAGAGGTAACAGCAACTGTTCCTAGTGACAAAAAACCAAAACTTCTAAAATCAAATAAATTAACACTTGCACAAAGAAAGAAGATAGCAAAGTCAAAAGGTCACTGCCCTGTTAAACTAACTAAAAAACAACAGCAGGACGGAGGATTTCTTGGAATGCTTGCATCACTAGGAATTCCATTGATTGGATCTCTTATTAGTGGTTTAACTGGAAAAGGTTTGCAAGTAGATAGAAGAGGATACGGTTTACAAGTGGACTCACAAATCAGGCCATATAGAAGTATCCCATTTATAAAAAAGATTTAAATTTAAAAATGAACCTATCTCTAACTTAGATATAATAAAATGGGTTAAGCAGCTAGGTATACAAAAATTCAGGGGAGTGTTTAGCAAGAACAAATTACCAACAAAACAAAATAAATAAGAATGTGGTATAATTAATCTTGATGATTATATCGGACCTGGTACACACTGGACTTGTTACTATGATAATTATGGACCTGGTACACACTGGACTTGTTACTATGATAATTATTACTTTGATCCATTTGGCCTGAGCCCACCAAAAGAAGTTTTAGCGTACATACCTGATATAAAATACAACACCATCCAATACCAAGATAAAACAAGTGTTCTGTGTGGATATTTCTGTTTGTACTTTGTCAAAAAGTTACAAGAAGGAAACAGTGTGTACAATATTCTTTATACAATGCTAAAACCTTACAAGCCGATAGAAAATGAAAACATCATAACATCATATTTTGAAAACGAAGTTTAATCTAATCATATTATATATGAGTTACTGTATAAAAGAAAAAAAGGTTACTGAAAATATTAATCCTCAGTATGTGTTAGCAAAAAATGGTAGAAAAATGTTAAGAGCAACTTGTGCATCTTGCGGTATTACTAAAACAAAGTTTGTTAAAAACACAGAAGGTGGAAATATTGATATTCATAAAGCTTTGCTCCCTTTGCTACCCAAAAAGGGGCTAACTCTTCCTGGTTATAAATATTGCGGTCCTGGTAATCCACTTGATAGTGGAGAGCCGGTAAATGAGTAAGATGCTGTTTGCAAAGATCATGATTATTGCTATGACGAAAATCCTAGTAATAAATCAACGTGTGATAAAAACATGCTTGCTGGTTTGAAATCTAGTAAGTCTAAAACTATCGGAGAAAAGATTGCTAAGAATTTGATAGTAAAACCAGTCATTAGTATACAGTTATCACATGTGTGTTTAGGGAACAGTCAAAACTGTTTTCCCGAGGTGGAGGGAATGGCAGTGTGAACTGTTTCTCGAGGCCGAAAGGCCGAGGGAAACAGTTCACACTGACATCCCCCGACATCAAGGGAAAACCGTTTTGACTGTTCCCCAAACACACATGTGATAACTGTTTTATTACCTGATTAATGTTACTGTACGAAACAGTGAAAATGAAAATTTGTTTTATAATGAGAACCTATGGTGAAAAAAGCAACATGACGTCACGCAAACGAAATTCCAGCACGTGAGGGAAACAGTCGAAACTAAAGCCCGGTAACAGTTCGTTTTCACCGGGAACAGTCTTTTCCTTAGTGAATTAGCAAGAAATGACGATATAGCATTTATATAGGAGATCAGGTAATAATACAAAATATAAACTTGGTCTTGGGGACTCAAAAAACTAGAAAAGGCGTTGAAATGGACTGACAAGTTAGCAGATGAACTTCATAAGCCTATACGAAGAAAGTTCACTCAACGCCGTGTGATTGTTAATGAAATTGATAAAATATGGTCTGCTGATTTGGTTGATATGCAATCGTTTTCAAAGTTTAATAAAGGTACTAAATATTTGCTAACTGTTATTGATGTGTTTAGCAAATATGCTCGGGTTGTACCGGTTCCAAATAAAACTGGTTTAGAAATTACTAAAGCATTCCAAAAAATCATAAGTATGGGAAGACAATGTAAATTGTTGTGGGTTAACCAAGGTGTGGAGTTTTATAACAAGACGTTTAAGCAATTTCTTAGTGACAATAATATCGAAATGTATCACACGTTTAATTTTGGAAAAGCTGTAGTAATTGAACGATTTAACAGGACATTAAAAGAAAAGATGTGGAAATATTTTACAGCTAACAATACAAATACATATTTAGACGTGTTGCAAGAAATGGTTGACAAGTATAATAATACAAAACATCGGAGTATTAAAATGACACCAACTGAAGCTAGTGATGGGAAAAATAAAGGAATGGTGTATTTCAACTTGTATGGAAAGATGAAAAGTAATCAAATTAAGCCAAAGTTTAAAATTGGAGATAAAGTTAGAATCAGCAAATATAAAAGAACGTTTGAGAAAGGTTATACCCCGAATTGGACCGAAGAAATATTTGTTGTTGATGAAATTCAATATACAAATCCTGTGACATATAAAATAAAAGATTTAAACAACGAAAACATTGATGGAAGCTTTTATGAATTAGAAATGATAAAAGCTGATCAAGAAGTATTCAGAATTGAAAAAGTTATACGACGTGATTACAAAAAGAAACAAGCGTTGATTAAATGGAAGGGTTACAATGAGGATTTTAATAGTTGGGTTCCATTTAAGGATATTGAAAATATTAAATAAGAGGCTTAAAAATAATTATATATAGTATTATTATATAATGGAACAAGAAAGATTAGAAAAGGTTTGCAGAAAACTTAACAATTTAAAAGATAAATACAGAAGAGAATTGATGAGAGGTAAGCAACTCCAAGTAGAATATGAAGTAGTTCGTGATGATTTTATGGACACCAAAAAGAGCAAAGTCAACAAGCAAAAAAGATTGCTGGTTGAAATGGATAATTATGAACGTGAGCTGGATAGTAACAGAGAAGAGCTTCTTGAACTGAAATACAAAATAGCAAAGTGTAGGAAAATAAAATACTCCATGGTAAAAGATGATATGCAGAGCGATGATGAAGACTACTGCCCGGTTCCGTCTGACTTTGCTTAATGAGTTGCAAATGTTATTGAAAAACTTCGCCGAAAGTAGATTCGACAAAAGCAGACATAAAATAAAATTGTTACGCTCTCCTAACGAGTTGCAAATGTTATGTTATTAAAATGGCATGTAGTATAGAGAGGGGCGGTATGGGTAAAGTTTTTTGAGTGGGATGTGTGAGAAAACTAGTGAAATGTGGCGGGGAGGACTCGGACGTGGGTATCATTTAGATCTTAGTGGTATAAATGATAGTTTTACCTGAGTCCCCCTAGCATTGCGAGGAAAACTGTGCCCATACCGCCCCTCTCTATACTACTAATTGCGTTGACAAACATAACACACCTACCATTATTGAATATTTACTGAATAAAACCAATATTGTTTGACGGAATTTAATAGGTATTGAAGTACCGATTCGTGGGGTTGAACTCGTAACCCAAACTCAAATTACACTCGCGGATAATAATAATTGAACGTCTATGGATAAACGTCGCAATAGTCGACATTGCTAGCGACTGAGCTAAACGGGTAAGACGCATTAAGTGAGACATACTGTATAGAAAACCTAATGTCGCAATAATGTCGGTAGAATAAATATTTTTCAGAATTTTCCGCGCCCACGATTTTCTTCGTATTCTTGATGTAAAACATGCCATTTAGCAATTCTTTGCAGCGGCCTGTATAAGGTTCCTTCCCTAGCCAAATTTCTTTTACCCCCCCCCCCCCCCCCCCCCCCCCCCAAATTTAGGCCAAAAGGCCCCTTCCAAAAAACGGGTAAAAACGGCCTGTTTAGTACATTTCTTTGAATTTATCGTGCAATGCACACCAATAACCCACGGCGGCTTTATCTTTTTTCGGATACAGTATATGTGTTTTGTTTGTTCAGTTCACTCGAACATCATCTGAAGTGCATATGTAACTCGCGATTTCATTGGTTGAAATTAGTTGATCTTCTCATGAATATTGATTAGATAAAAGGTCGATCTGACGTGACCAAGACAGTGTTTTCAGATCCTAGAAGCGGAGAGTATCAAGGCGTAATTAGGATTTGATTTTAATGAGATTGAAACTTTGCTATAATAAATTACTGCAAGTTCCGCAAGTTGCACCCCTGTAGAGGGGCTTCTTTATGCAGGTTATCAAAACTCGTTTTATATAGTTAAGTTTTGCCTCGAGTGCCTAAATAACCATACCAAATTAGAACTAGAGGTTTGTTTTAGTAAAAAACATTATGTCTCCCCAACGGGTGAAAGGGCCATAAATCCGCCGAAAATCATTCAACTGGAACACGACAATGATATATGCAACCTGGTTGAGGAGAACTAGCCGGGACAAAGTTTGTGTATTAAAACCTTTAAAGAGCCACAACTCAAATAAAAATCATTTAACCGGAACAGAAGAACAGTACGCACAACTAAGCTTGGTACTGATCATTTCTGCCAAGTTTTATTGAAATTCAACCAGGAGTTCACGAAAACTAGTCCGGATAACGTTTGTGTATAATGGAACATAACTCTGTCAAAAATCATTCAACAGGAACACAACGATGATTTGTGCAACTAGGCTTTGTGCTGATCATCCCTGCCAAGTTTCGTTGAAATCCGGTAAGGGATTCAGAAGAACTAGTCTGAACAAAGTTAGTTTATTAAAACCGTTAAAGGGCCATAACTCTGCCACAAATCATTCAACCGGAACTAGGCTTGATACTGATCATTCCTGCAAAGTTTCGTTGATATCCAGCCAGGGGTTCAGGAGAAATAGTCCGGACAAAGTGTGTGTATCAAAACCGTTAAAGGACCATAACTCCGCCAAAAATCATTCAACCGTAACACGGTTGATGATATGTATAACTAGGCCTGGTGCTGATAATCCCTAAAAAGTTTCGTTGAAATCCGGCCAGTAGTTCAGAAGAGACTAATCTGGACGAAGTGTGTGTATTTGAGAACTAGTCCGAACAAAGTTTGTGTATTAAAACTTTTAAAGGGACATTATTCCGCCTAAAATCATTCAACTGGAACACGGCGAAGTTATGCACAACTAGGCCTGATACTGATCAACCTTTCCAAGTTTCGCTTAAATCCGGTCAGGGGTTCAGTCGAACTAGTCCGGACACAGTTTGTGTACTAAAACATTTAAAGGGCCATAACTCTACCAAATTCATTCAACTGGAACACGATGACGATATGCACAACTAGGATTGATACTGATAATCCCTGCAAAGTTTGTTGAAATCCAGCCAAAGAAGGCTTAACGAGGCAAAATACAGCATTTTTAACTAAATCAATGGCCATAACTAATTCAAGGGTTTTACTGGTTCGATCTGGCTGATTTTTGAACTTGTTCGAGATTTTATTGATATTAACAACCTTTGCAAGTTTAGTAAAGATCATATGATAAATGAAGGTGCTAGAGAGGTCAAAAGGCAGAAAATAGCATTTTTCAGCAAAACAAGGTCTACAACTCTGGTGTTACTAATCCGATCTGGCTGGTTTTCGAACTTGTCCGAGCTTTCATTGATATAAAGACCCTGGTAACATTTGATGAAGATCCAATTAATAATGAAGACCCTTACCTATCGTGTTCACAAGGCAAAAGTGAACGGACGACGGACGACGACGGACGACGACGGACGATGGACATAAGTTCTGCAGTAGAGCTAAAGACCACACTAGCCTCCCGATTGTATTAACGGAAGACAACTGCTACTCGCACATATAAAACACACGAGTACGAGTTGTCTCTCGTGTTTTCATTTTTCTCATTTTCCGGTATTTTTCGGTATTTCCCGGTATTGTTGTGAATTAGAGTAAATTCAATGCCGTTGAAGAATATTTCTTTAGCATGCGTTTTGCTATTGTTTATGATTGTTGTTCTATCAATCGTAGTGTGACAACACTATACACTAGGGGGGGGGGGGGGGGGGGGGGGTGGTGGGGGTGGGGGGTCCGGATCATACATGTATGTCGATGTTACTGTAGATATAATATCAAACAATTTCGATGCACGCCCTCAGTATTAAAATATTTCTCGCGCGCTTCGCTCGCGCGCTTCGCTCGCTCTACGCATAATGACTATGAGTGGTTTAATTAACACATTGTTAAATCCTTTTATTTGAAAATGGACTTTTTTTATTCATACATGTCTATGTTACTGTAGATAAAATATCAAACAATTTCGATGCACGCCCTCAGTATAATTTTTTTTTTCGCTCGCTCGACGCATAATGGCTAATGAGTGGTTTAATTAACACATTGTTAAATCCTTTTATTTGAAAACGGACTTTTTTTATTCATACATGTATGTCCATGTTACTGTAGATAAAATATCAAACAATTTCGATGCACGCCCTCAGTATAACAATTCTGGATTTGATGATATCTCAGTATTCTTGATTTGATGATATCTCAATATCTCTGGTTTGCTGCAAGTTCAGTATTCTGGATTTGATGATATCTCAGAATTCTTGATTCTCTGATGTCTCAGTATTCTTGATTCTGTGATGTCTCAGTATTCTTGATTCGATGCTTTTCAGTATTCTTGTTATTTCGATATCTCTGACTGGGTGATATTTCAACATGCAGCTCCACAAACATTACCAGAACCCCATTTTGATACATCTGTACCGAAAAATATGTAGAGACATATCTGAAGTTTGGCGAGTCCTCCTAGAAAAAACATTACTAGAACCCCGTTTGGTATACCGCTACCGAAATGAAATGTAGAGATACACCTGAAGTTTAGCAAGTCCTCTTTCGGTAAAATTTCCCCCAATCGTCTGAATCGAAATCTCAACATTCTGTCAAAATAACTCCAACATCAAGCTTTCTCGTAGGAGTGTATTTGTGTTCTCCAATATTGAGCAAGATATGTTTTTTTCTTTCCATCCCCTAGATACTTTTCCATTTCTCTTTGTAGGTAGTGGCCATATATCCCCACTACCTTGTCACCTGTCATCACCACGAAATGTTGTTCTAGAATATTTGTGTACTGTGTGCGTTGTTTTCGGAATATCTTTGGCATGTTTTGTAGAACTCGGAGGAGATGTTTCCTGTAGACTATTTTCTACTGTGTCATTCAATACTGCAATTGCTAATCTAGCTTTTCCCTTTGTAGGTGTTGTCTTTTCTCTTCCAAGGTGTACAACAATTGGTGACTTCTTTTCTTCTGTAACTTTCTTCATTTCTTTCTCCAGATAGTACCCAAAAACTGAAACATCATTTTCTTCATAGTTCAAACATGGTACTGTTTTATTTCTATACCGTACACCTTTCTACACATGTAGTCACCCTCTGGTATGGAAATACATCTCACTGCCTTTTTCACTTTTTCATCACAATCCAACACATATTCATTCAATTCCAAATACTCCTTTCCGCTTTCTAGTATAGTTTTTCTTTTTTCTTGCAAATAATTTCCACTATCCTTGTTTCTTTCTTTGGTATTATTTTGTTTAGATTAAATTTCTACTTTCGGTGAAAATATATGAGATTATCTGTGTTGATTTGCACCCCGTTTGGCACACCTCTACCGAAATGAAATGTAGAGATGCGCCTGAAGTTTAGCAAGTCCTTTTTTGGTGAAATTTTCCCCAATCGTCTGAATCAAAATCTCAAACTTCTGTCAAAATAACTTCAACATCAAGGTTTCTTGTAGGAGTATTTTTGTGTTCTCCAATATTGAGCAAGATATGTTTTTTCTTTCCATCCCCTAGATACTTTTCCATTTCCCTGTGTAGGTAGTAGCCATATATCCCTACTTCTTTGTTGTCAATCATCACATGTAGATATATTCTATCTTTCCTACGAAATGTCGTTCTAGAATATTTGCATACTTTGTATGTTGTTTTTGGAATATCTTCGACATGTTTTGTAGAACTCGGAGGAGCCGTTTGTTCATATATCATCTAGTACTGTAATTGCTAATCTGGCGTTCTTCTTTGTAAGTGTTGTCTTTTCTTTTCCAAGGTATACTACAATTGGTGACTTCGTTTCTTCTGTAACTTTCTTCATTTCTTTTTCTAGATAGTGTCCAAAAACTGGAACATCATTTTCTTCATAGTACAAACATGGTATTGTTTTCTTTCTATACCGTACACACTTGCTACATGTAGTCATCCTCTGGCATAGAAATACATCTCACTGCTTTTTTCACTTCTTCCTCACGATCTAACAAATATTCATTTGACTCTAGATACTCTTTTTCACCTAGTACAGTTTTTCTCTTTTTGCTGTAGTTAATCTCCAATATCTTTGTCGGATTCCATCGTATTGTTTTTCCACTCCGTGTAGTTTCTGTAGGAGGAAACAATTCCACTAGCACTTTGTCTAGTATGCATGAACGTGAGTCGCTCCAATTATCATCAGTTGTGAGTCCAAGTTCTTCTACTCGTTTACAAATCCTCTCCAATCCTTCAGTAGCATATACTGTATGATGACTGGAATCGTTTTTCAAATAGCAAATTTTTTAATCATATTTTTTCTTGGTATAATTTACAAACCCTACCAGATAGTATTTTCCAATAGGTATGCAACTAACATATTCTATACAATCGGGAAAATCACAATACAATTGTTCTACTCGTTTTCTAATCTTTTCTATTCTCTTTCTATTTTTTTCATATGTTTTTTTCCAACTCATGCAACTCCTTTTCTTTTTCCTCCCAAAACTTTCTCCTGCACTTTTTTGTTCACCTCTACCCATTTTCCCTTTTCCTCTTCTTTAAATATCTGTGCAATTATTTTTTTCTCTTTTCTTGGCGGAGTTCATTGATATTTTTCTATATGTTTCTTGTTGAAGAATTTGAAATGGAGGCTTCTCATCACCTATTCTATTCTTTCTCTTCCATATCCACTCTACGCAATTTGTTGGTGGGAGGTAGTCTGTTGGTTCTTTTTTCGTTGTTCTAGCCTTGGAAGGATTTTGATCACAAAGGATGTTTTTATATCTTTTTATTTGGTGTAGCATTCTAGCGGAGTAAATAGAAATTTTCCATTTTCGTATTGTAGTATATCAAGCACGAGCATTGGGCAACAACGAAAGCCAAATGCTGACACAGCATACTTCTTTGTCCTTTTCCATGATACCTTTGGTGAGAATGAAGTCCCTGCAATTCTACCAGTGTGAGTGTTACAATACCAAACAATGTACAAAGTATTTTAAACTCTATATTTCTATCAATATTCTCTGCTAGATTTGTCCATTGATTTTTTGCTGGTTGTATATAGAATATGCCCGTGAGTTGTTCTTCTACTGTTTCTTCTAGAATATGTGTTCTTGACAAATGGTTGTGGTCTCCGTATATTGAAAGTTCAACTGTAGTACATCCTCGTTTTTACACATCTAGGTGCGAGAATGTATTTCGCAAACGTTCAGATTTGGAATCAACAAAATCAGCTAGATGTCCTCCGAATACTTTTTGTACATCACCAGCTTCAAAGTTTGAGACTATCTTGTTGTATACTTTTGTTCTCACAACATATCCACCTCTCGTTTGTATAGTAGTGAAGACATTATTTCCGACTGATTTCGTATTCTTTAGAATTGTGGGCTTTTCACTCTGCATTCCAGAAAATAGGCTCTTCGTTCTGTCAAAGTTGAAATAATCAACCAGACTGGATCTTTTCATTGTTCCAGAATAGTATTTTGTGTAATCTATAGAGTATATTCCTAGTCTCACACTTTCTAGAAGTTGACAGAGATTCATTTTCTTCTCTTCCACCACATCTATGGGAATGTTTGACACATCTATCTTTGTGAGTACATTTCCTATTGTTTTTTCTTTCCATATGCGTTCCCAGCTCTTTCTTGCTCTACTACTTGTATGCGATTGAATTATTTCTATAGTTTTCGAGATACTGCTATTCTGATTCTTGTTCAATGTACAATTACAGATTCTGACATTACAATAGTCTCGTCCATGTCCAATTGTTTTCAACACGAATGTTGCTATTGTTTGTACACTATTTTTTGCAGCACCTGTTTTTCCTTCGGTTAACGTCACCTTTCCTTGTTTTGCTTGAACATCCTTTTTTTCCAAGATACCCAAATTCATATATATCATCAATGAATGCTTTTTCTATCCCTGGGATATATTGCAGTTTTGTTTTTCCACTATTCCCCTTTGCGTAGTCTACCTTTGAAATATCTGAGGTTATTGTCGTAGGCATTTTCTTTTGCTATATAGTATGCTAGATATCTACTCGAACGAATCCCCAAGGTGCTTCCATCTATCTCCATGTTTCTTTCTTTGGTAGCTTTTTCTGAGTTCATTGTATATAATATAGGTTTAGATTAAGCTTCTACTTTCGATGAAAATATATGAGATTATCTGTATTGATTTGCGACAAAAACGTTTTTCAACCAATGGAGTATTTCATGTTTATTTTTTTCGTCTATGGATCCGAGTTTTTCTAGCCGCATAGATATGTCTGCCATTTCATGCAGATCTTCCCTTTTCTGCATACTATGTTTTACCTTTGTCCAAAGATCCGCGAATCTATTTCGTAATTCATCCAGAATATCTTCTGTACTATCTTCGGTGTCATTTTGATCTATACTATCATCGGACATTTCTTGTGTATCATCGATATCATTTTGGTCTTCTTCTTGGTCTTCTTTTTGGTCATCTTTTTGGTCTCATTTTTGGTCTTCTTTTTGGTCTTTCTTGGTTTTCAATATTTCATCTAATCCGTGTAATTGTTTTTGTAATTCTTTGACATTTCTCCCCCATCTCATCCCTGCAGCTATTTTTGCTCTCAGTGTCCTACCTTCTGGAGACAGAGTTTTTTTCTTTCTTTGGCCTACTAGGGTTTTCAATTTGTCTTGCAATTCTTTGATATCTTTCCCCCATATTTTCGCTGCTGCTATGCTTGCTGGTATTTTTCTCATTTCACTCATATATAATATAGTCAGATTATTCTTGGTGCTTGTAGCATGCTTGTTGTAATGTCAGATGAAAATATCTTGTCTAACTCACTTGCGTCCTGCTTACCGTTACTCGTTCAATATTGCAAAATGTAGAAATACTCCTACAAAAGCACTTGATGTTGATGTTGTTTTGAGTCGTGTGGCTGGAAAATTTCGTTGAAAGTAGCTTCGTCCAAAGTAGCCATAAAATAAAATTGCTCTCTCCTAAAATGCGAAATATGCGAATGCAGAATAATAAAATATTCCATGGGAAAATTTGATATGTATAGTGATGAAGAGGATGAATGTCATGTTCCTTCTGATTTTGTTTAAAAGCCGGGAAGCTTGATGTTGAAGTTATTTTAACAAAAATATTTCATTCAGACGATTGGGGAAATTTCACCAAAAGAGGACTTGCTAAACTTCAGGTGCATCTCTACATTTCATTTCGGTAGAGGTATACCAAACGGGTTTCTAGTAATGTTCTTTCCCAGGACATGCTAGCAAGAGGACTTGCCAAACTTCAGATGTGTCTCTTCATTGTTTTTCGGTAGAGATATTTCAAAATGGGGTTCTGGTAATGTTTGTGGAGTTGCATGTTGAAATATTAGGGATGTTGGCTATTACAATTAGAAATGTATCTAGGAAAACTTGATTATATCAATAGAAAGCTTATCTAAAATGCAAATGCGGAAAAATAAAATATTCCATGATCAAGTGTGATTTTGGTTCCATATTTTTGTGTCGCCTTTTCGAAGAAAAATGCCATACATACGGATCACTTTGTCGTCTGTCCGTCCGTCCGTCACGAAAACTTAACGTTGGCTATAACTTTCTAATTTCTTAACATTTCTTCATCAAACTTTCAATATATATTCATCATGACAACATCGACATGATGATACTAAAATATAAAGGTCAAGGTCACACTGAAGGTCATTATATCGGTTAAATACTCTTTTGTTTCACGAAAACTTGACGTTGGCTATAACTTTCTCATTTCTTGATATTTCTTCATCAAACTTTCAATATATACTCACCATGACAACATCGACATGATGATACTAAAATATAAAGGTCAAGGTCACATTGAAGATCATTATATCGGTTAAGTTCTCATTTTTTTCTTCACGAAAACTTAACGTTGGCTGTAACTTTCTCATTTTTTGATATTTCTTCATCAAACTTCCAATATATACTCATCATGATAACATCGACATGGCCATACTAAAATATAAAGGTAAGGTCACACTGAAGGTCATTATATGGGTTAATACTCATTTTTTATTCACGAAAACTTCAGTCAGGACAGTTTGTCAAGGTCATTTACACAACTGATTACCTGCAGCCTTAGGCAATGTTCGTCAGCCGTAGGCACAGTTGCCGGTAAAAAAAAACAAGTTTCAAAAGGGTAAGTAAATCTAGTTTTCTAACTTGTTAGCCTTAAACTATTAGAAAAGTGAATCGGCCATTTTAATTTGGAAGGAATGTTGTGTATGTCACCTGATTCCCGTGAAATTTAAATCCATATTATTCGAGTTACGGTAGGTTAAATGTTGAAATTAAGCTAAAAAATGTGATTGTAGAAAGTTAGAGACCTGGTACTCGGTAAATATTCAAGTTTAAGAGATTTCAGACATACTGCCATACAATATAATCTTTCCTAAATAAACAGTCCAAATTTTAGCCCACAGAACATTTTATTTAAAGAGTTGTGGGGTTTTAAACTTGACCGGGTATAAAAAAATGGCAATGGCAGGAGTACGGTACAGTTCCATTATTTATATGCAGGTAGCTTGTACAGTTCCGAAAAATGGCAGGAGTATGGTACAGTTCCAATAAAATCGGACGCTAGTCTTTTCTCCTTTGGTATAGTGGTGTAATTTCAAAAACACTAATGAAAAAGTACTGTATATAGAATTATATACATCTTTCCTTCCAAACGATTTCTATAAGTATTTAAGAAAACCCACCAACCGTAGGGACACGTGAATATATGCTCTTTTGAACCTTCATTTCGACGGTACAGTACAGAGAAAGACATGTGAATATAGGTCTATATGCCCTTTGAACAATTTTGAAATAAAGGCTTTTCCGCTGTTAACTCACATTGCAATGTCAACTATAGAGGCGGGGATAATGGCCGTCCCTCGGACTGTGTTCTTGTGTCAATTTTACCGATATCATTCAAGTAGCTTTCTTATTTCCGAAACGATAGCTATTGTGAACTAATGTTGTTCAATGTGCTTTGTGGTTTTCTATCACTTCTCAGGTTTCTATCACTTCTAGTAGCAGGCGCGGAGCCAGGGATTCCCCACAGGGGTTCCAAGGTATGGTGAATGAGAAAATGAGAACAAATCCAATCTGAACCCCCGACAGCCCTCGTTGGACACGCACAGGGGTAAGATGTTTAAAGTAGGCCTACACAACATGATTGACATATTTGCCGGGTGTTAGGGTTAAGGTGCTAGTAAGCTTAATTTAACGTCGCACATGATCAAACATTAACACGAGCTTCGAGCTCTCGTGCGAAAAACAAGGTAGCCATTAACATATACACGTACTTACTCAGTTAATCGATAATTAACCAGTAGCAATGTGGATAAAGTGCCTAAGGACACAACTAAAATGACAGCGGCTCGGATCGAACCCATAGATTCCACAACCAAGGGAATGCTGCCATGGGGATACACAAGTGATAAACAGCTACAGATCAGCACTAGTACTACTATGATACTAATACTACAATGGTCAATGACATTGGGTAAATGCCGATGCATGCAAATAAAGGAGAAACTTATGATAATAACAAAATGTTTGAAAAAACTTAATAAGACGAGAACATGGCCGTCTAACACCATTTATTCCTTACTGTAATTTCATTACACAATTGTAACATAAGAAATGTCATTTCCAATAGTAATCGGTGGACGTTTGATTCAGATACCAATCTCCACGCAGAGTTATCGTTCCTTGCACTCACATATATCTCTGCTAACTACTACATTACAAGATTTGGTAAAACCTGTTCAATTGGAATATGTTTGTCTGATACTTATCAATTTCTTGTGTAAATAAAATTTTCAGAATATCTGCAAATTAGATGTGCAAGATTTGAAATAATTCATGAAAACAATTTAGTTTTAATAATCGGGATTATTTTACTACCAAAATAATACGTACTTAGGTCTTCTCAATCGATACGTATATGTAAACATTTCAAACCGAAGCTCGATAGCAGAAAATTACTAAACATTATAACTCATAGAAAAACAATTTGAAAATATTGAATATAGGTCTATATTTTATTTTTGCGGATCACGCAAAAGGATTTATTATAAACATCGTCATAAACATTTTTGAATAATCACGTGACCTAACCGTTCGCCCTACTTTCTTTGAAGTTGACATAGTCAAATGAGGAACGAGTGTACTCTGGGTAGAGATTGTTCAGATACGAGTGGCCTTAAAACGTAATTAATGTGATGTGTTCAATATGCAATAATTAAAATTAAGCTATCTATTCCAAAAATCTAAATACCAAACGCCAGTTGTCATAAATGGTGAATTATAAAAAGGACGTAACTCAGGTTTGCTTAAATACTTATAGAAATCGTTTATGGAAGGACCGAAGATGTATATAATTATATATACAGTACTTCTTTATTAGTGTTTTCGAAATAACACCACTATACCAAAGGAGAAAAGACTTTAGCGTCCGATTTTATTGGAACTGTACCATACTCCTGCCATTTTCCGGAACTGTACTAGCTACCTGCCAATAAATAATGGAACTGTACCGTACATTTTTCAATACCCGGTCAAGTTTAAATATCCACAACTCTTTTAATAAAATGTTCTATGGGCTAAAATTGAGACCGTTTATTTAGGAAAGATTATATTTTATTGCGGTATGTCTGAAATCTCTTAAACTCGACTATTTACCGAGTACCAGGTCTCTAACTTTCTACAATCACATTTTTTAGCTTAATTTCAACATTTAACCTACCGTAACTCGAATAATATGGGTTCAAATTTCACGGGAATCAGGTGACATACACAACATTCCTTCCAAATTAAAATGGCCGATTCACTTTTCTAATAGTTTAAGGCTAACAAGTCAGAAAACTAGATTTACTTACCCTTTTGAAACTTGTTTTTTTTTTAGCGGGAACTGTACCTACGGCTGCCGAACTGTGCCTACGGCTGCCGGTAATATCTGGGTCCAAAAAAACTTGTTATACTGACAAAGCGCTGACAGTCGACACACGTGTTCCGCGGAACACCCGTCTAGTTATGTGTAAAGGACAGCTTATGTCGTCTGCACATAGGACATCTTAGGTCGTCTGCCCATAGGACAGGTTAGGTCGTCTGGTCATAGGACAGCTTAGACCGTCTGCCCATTTAAAGATGTTAATTTATGGGAACCTACGGTAATATTTCGGAACAAGAAATGTCAAAAAAAGTAAATAAATTGACGCATTTGACTTTAGACCCCCACATTGACTCTTACCTTTGAGATACGAACGCGATTATTGCACACGGTACACCTTCTCAATGTGGTTAACCTTTGTGTGAAAATTAATAGAAATCCCTTCAGTTCTTTCAAAGTTATGGTTGAGACATTATTGGTTCGGACGAACGGACGGACGGCGAGATTACAATATGCCTTCCATCAGCGTTATTATATATAAAAAAATCTTGCTCCCTTCGGGGTCTTAAAACAAACAAGCTAGTTTTAAGAAGGCGTCTACAAAGTCTCATTGTGTCCCAGTATTTGACAGGACTTCAGGGCATTTTATATCATTTTATAACTATACGATTAATTTCATTTTATAATTATTTGTCTTAGCTAAACTCTCAAAGAAGAATGCCTCGAGGGAACATACGCGCGTCTTGTAAAGCAAATTAACAAACAAACGCCTTAATAGAAACAGTTGCGTATGTGTCCCATTGTTTATGCAAATCGACAAATTAAAGGATTCACCTTAACTATAGCATGTGATTAGTTAATTATTCACCTTAACTAGCATATGTTCAATCAAGGCGAATCTTTACTAGAATGTGTTCGGTCAAGGCATACCTTACTATATATATATATGCATATCTGCATGTATATGTGTGTGTATGTATCTATAAGTATGCGCATATGTACATGTATATGTATATGAACATGTTCATGCATAAGTATATGCATATGTTTTTATGTATGTGCCAACAGTGAACCTCGAACCCGTGATGTTTGGATTTAGAGCCGGACTGGGCCACCTCAGCCCAGGGTGAAGAATAATTAACCGAATCACATATTTTAACTTGTTCTCTCTTGCTTCGTTTTAGATTCGCCTTTATGGTTCCCGGGCAAGAATATGCCCACTAATTACCCAGACAGAGAGGTAAAATCCACACGAATCCATGTCAATTTGTATCATGTTGATTAAAGGTCTTCATCATCCCTGTATTTTTGCATGTGCTACTCGAATGGTGGCATAAAACAATATCGTGATTCCAGCGAAAAACGGAATGTTAACAACAGACATGTGCAGCAATTCTGCAGTTCTGCAGATGAGAAGGTTCTAGGTTCATTCTGCATATTTTTATCTCGATGTAAATGCCTGGTTGGCGCCATATAACCGTTTGTGATAGTGTGCCGTAAAAACCCGGTTGTACTCGTTTCGGGCTCCGTATACATTTTGAGGGTAGACGTAATGGATTATTGATATTATTTGCCCTTCTATTCGTTTTGTTATGCCTATTATTAAAGTGACAGACGACAATCTTGCTGTATTGCTTCCCAAAATTCTTTAAAAGCAAGAACCTTTACATGCTGTTAAAGAAACAATTAAACCCGACATAAGTTATATAAACGCCTTAAAAGTTCCTGCTTGCACTTACCGGTGCCGGCTTGCACTTACCGGTGCCGGCTTGCACCTACCGGTGCCAACTTGCACTTACCGGTTCCTTTACCGGTGTCGGCTTGCACTTACCGGTGCCAGCTTGCACTTACCGGTGCCGGCTTGCACCTATCGGTGCCAGCTTGCACTTACCGGTTCCTTTACCGGTGTCGGCTTGCACTTACCGGTGCCAGCTTGCACTTACCAGCTTTTACCAGTGTCGGCTTTGCACTTACCGGTGCCAGCTTGCATTTACCGATGCTGGCTTGCACTTACCGGTGCCAGCTTTTTTACCGGTGCCGGCTTGCACTTACCGGTGCCAGCCTATTTATTCACTTTTGTATTTTCGGTTAGGTGGGAACGCTCTTGAAACAGATTTGCTTTCTGTGTGACTTGTCGATATTGTCTTGAGAAGAAATAGTAAAGATAATATCAGTTAAAAGTGACCAATAAACGCCTTGGGCACATTGCAGTTATTCTAAACGTGGCTTCGCGTGTACATACTTATTTTGCGATGTAGCACACTGAGTAGGTTTGGATTTAGAAGGACATTCGATCAGTGACACACTTTGTAAGTTTATTAAAGTTTATTATTTTACTTCTCATGTTGTTTTTTAGCACTTTGTTTTCCACCTATAAATAACGTCCATACTGAACGACTTCAAAAACATATATTGTATCATTTCCCAAAACTGTATCTCCTTTGAGGAACAGAGAACCAAATCAACAATTGTTTATATAAATTGTTATTTATTTCACATCCATAGATATCATCCGTACATTGTGAATGATGAAAATATGACAAATCAGCTTTATTTAAATATATTTGGTATTTGAACTCTGAAAAACACCGAAAACGTTTTTAAAGTCGTTCAGTATATTTAACGAGATTTGTTTATAATAATAACATGTATTATGTTATTATGCAAGAAATATAATTTAAAAACACATACCGACATCTTATATTGGACGAACCATAATGTAAGCTGTTCCGTGTATCGGAAGACAGGAACTTACCAAAGACTAAATTGCTCATTTATCAGGAGTGTAATTTAAGCAACATGCCCATGCCATCTGGAGCAGTAAAACAACATTTAAATTGATCAAACTCAAAAAAGGACACGTATTATGAATAGGTTCTAGATTGGCAATAGGGTTATTTCCTTTTCATCCCAATGCCGTTTCTGAACTCGAGATCTGAAGGGGCAAACACAATAAAGAAAACGAAAACATAATTACATGTTTTTTCCCTAGTTATAAATGTAATATAATTTCGGCGTCTGAGCAGACATGAACGAATCAGTTTGAGTACAAGCAGAAAATGATTCACCAGCATGCTAAAGAACAGTTTGTTAGCAAAATAAAAGTAACCATGGTCCTTGGTTCTAGGATTAAATCAATCAACATTCAGTGTAAGAGTAGATAATGTTTTAAAATGTAGGTATGATTGGTTTTGAAATATGGCATACTATTCTATTGCGATTGGAAGGATATTTACATGTAAAAAGCTAAATAAGTATTGCGGGGTATTTTATTTGGAAGCAATTTACAAATTAAAAGAATCACACGAATGACGATTCACGTTAACTTTCTGTCTGAAATAGTAATCAGTATTGAAAAACGGATACTATCGAATACACCTTACATATAAAACCAAGGACACACTTTCAAATATGGGGTTACGTGGGCATTACACATATTGAACAGCTGTATAATCAGACCTAGGGCATTTTAAACATTTGTACATATGAATGTACTAGAACTTTCTAAACTGAAATAAATAACTTATTAAACAGTAACTATGTACTCTTTGCATTGACTTTCCAAACGATCTCCGTTGGTACCCTTCACGATAAATCGTATTCATACATTTTAAACTTTCATTTTAATAATTGAAACCTATGTTACTTTTAGGACTTATACTACGCGAAAACAATTTTTTAAAACATGAAATCTCCGAAACACTAACGATATTCACAATTTAACATAGCATCTCCGAAACATTAACGATATACACAATTTAACATGGTATCTGCGAAACACTAACGACATATACAATTTAACATGGTATCTCCGAAATACTAACGATATACACAATTTAACAATGGTATCTCCGAAACACTAACGATGGACACAATTTAACATGGTATCTACGAAACACTAACGATATACACAATTTAACATGGTATCTCCGAAACACTAACGATATACACAATTTAACATGGTATCTCCGAAACACTAACGATATACACAGTTTAAAATGGTATCTCCGAAACACGAACTATAGGACGTATAGGACTCAGTCAGAACTGTATACCGTTTTGTTGAACTGTTTTGCAATTATATCCCTTAACAAAAGTACTGTGTGCTTGTTTAAATGGTGTTTTACGTCATTTAAGCACACGTTGGGCCGTATATGACGGTCAACTTGTGTTTTTGTGGTAGAGGCAGACCACCCCATTTCCCCTGGATAGAATCAGTACTGTATACCTCCCTACATCGGTGAACATTACTGTAATTCCGAACCTAAGGGCACGGAGCAATCCTACAGTGTTCTACAAGACCCACCTCCACTCCACCACCCCATCAAACCTTTACCCCTGAATTCACCGGAAGGAGACTAATAATCAGTCTAAAGTTCAAAATCAAGCCAACTGTTTATTAATATGGCCACACAATGTTAATCTTGAAGCCTGGTCACAATTTGTGTGCACGAACATACGGACAAGGAGCTATCCTATAGTCCCCACCAACCTCTACTCCCGGTAGGAGATGAATCACCGAGTACTATGTCTGCATATATCAGAACGATGAGGCATCTGTTATGATACTTTTAAAACACGTTGGACTTAGCATAGCATATGCTGGAGTAATAACATCGGTCAAGGTCGACGACAGGGTGATAACATTAGCGAAGGACCCGGATTCAAACCTCACCGACGCCACTGAGTTTCGTCTGTGTGTTCTTGGGAAAGACACTCGTGGAATGGGGACAAAAACCGGCGGTTCCGTGTATCGGAGTCTTTTCTACGATCACTTTAAAGAACGATATACTCGTTTATATTCGTTTAGCCTCGGTATATTTCCTTCCCCTCTCTTTGGGGAGCTTCTAAATAATATAAAATGAGCTGACGAGCCATTAAAAAGCATGCACTCGGCCTAAACATGACGGCACGACAAACGAACGATTAGCGAATCAATATGAAGAAGGTATACTTCAAGAGCTCTTCTTTTATAGTTACTTTTATTATTTCTACCCGAGTTCGAATCCTCGATGAGGCTATACTTTCCTTGTTCAACTATATTGGAGCCATGACAAAAATATTTAACTGTATGAGGATATGTAGATTCGGGTGTATATTGATAATTGCCAAATACCTGGTGAAGAGATCTGTAGAACGTCAGTAGAGTGTATCCCCCCCCCCCCCCCCCCCCCCCCCCCCCCCCTTTATTACGTTCCGAGTTTAAAGCGCATTTAAGGCTACTCCTATTTCAGATTTTTTCGATCATATTATATTAATGTAATCAAGGAATCTACTAGTTCCATTTGCATGAAGTTTCTGGTGTGACCAGGCCGGTGATCTAACCGAAGACCCCCCGCATGAGAGGCGGACGCATACGGGAGGTCTCTTGCATTCAGTCCCATTAGGGGATTCGAACTCGAATCACAATAACGGGAGGCTGACGCTGTACCGCAACACTATAAACGCTGGTGTATATATAAGGCGAAAACTAATAGCTTTCTTCAAAACCGTTCTATAATATAGACCCCAATAAGACATACTTCAACGTCTGCTTTATTTCAATATTTTTTTTTCAGATACCGAAATCCAATAAAACGCCGAAACCACACATTTGCTGATCGTACGATGGTTATGACAAAACATGTGCTCACTATAATAAACGCAGGTATAGTGATAATGAAGACATATTGCTCAGTGCTACAGATTTAATAATCTATGAAAAGACAATTCCTGGGTAATGAGACCTTATATCGAACATAATTTACAAACACAGTGCTTTTACTAGCTCTCAGTATACTGTGCTTAAATGATAGTCCCTACAGATAGACTTTGAATCTCAGGACTTTTGCCTTTCACGCTACGACCATCATTTAGACACATATACCAAGTGAACAACCATTCAGAACAGCGCTATAGGTTGTTCGTGCATACATGCTAAGTTTGGTGAAAAACTACGACAATGAGGCTGGTAAACGTAAGAGCGATCATAGTAATACTGTGTTTAGGGGCTTTGTGGTTATTATATAACCAGCTAAATTTGATAGAGGTTTGGGCACTCCGAAGACGCCATTGGCGCGCTGCAGCTTATCGCAGAGTTATGCGTAACACACACGCAAATCTAAATACAAATACAACATCAAACGTGACACAAACAAAGAACGAGGTGTTATATGTATTTAGGACAAACGCGACGCAAACAAAGAACGAGGTGTTGGAAGTATTTAGGAAACACGCGAAACAAACAAAGAACGAGGTATTGGCGGTGTCTAAGACAAACGTGATACAAACAAAGAACGAGGTATTGGATGTATTTAGGACAAACGCGACACAAACAAAGAACAAGGTATTGCCGGTATCTAAGACAAACGGGACACAAACAACACGAACGAGGTGTTGGCGGTATCTAAGACAAACGTGACACAAACAAAAAAAGAAGAGGTGTTGGAAATACCTACGACAATAAATGGAACAACCGACTTTACGAACAAATCTCTTATGGTACTTTTCTCTTCTTGGGCACACAGTCAAGAGAAAGAACGTGTTCACAAAACTCTAACCCGTTTGTGGGCGTCTTGGCCTTTTATAAAGCCACTTGTATTCACATCAGACGAAACTGTTAGGCAAACAGCCAATGCGTCGGGCTGGCTTACACAACCGGAAACCCACGCTCACAAGGAATGCATGGGACCACCGGTCTTGTCGTCAATGTTTATACAGGCACAAAAGGTACATGCCGCGTTTTATTATGGGTTTGCCAATTCCGACATTGTTTTTGGAAATGGACTCGCCGACACATTGCTTTACATGCATTATCATAATGCCTGGAAAAGCCGACCTGTAATGGTAGTCGGGCGACGGTACAATTATAATTACTACTTACACCCAAAACTATCTATCGTAACTCCATCAAATGTTACCAAACTCACTGCGGATGGCAAGTTAGTGATACGGTCAACGGACTACTTTTTCACAAACGATATATTTCCATGGGACAGAGTGCCGGAAGTTACTATTGGTCGTCCTTACGTAGTTCGTGCCGTCATAGGTTGGGCACTGAAGCAGAATATAACAGTGATTGACGCTACGCGCACGATTGAAGCGGTTCATTTGACGACAAAGGATGATATTTTCGCATCCTGGTACAAGGATGGCGTTATGTGTAATGAGCGAATATTGACGCAACACAACTGGAAAATACCAACGAATCAAGGGCACTGTGAATGCGCGAGGTTAGAAACTTTCTGACTGAACGGCCAAATACGGATTAAGCGCCGACCGCAAAATAATATGATATGCAAGAAATAATAGAACACTGAGTAATAACATAATACTGATGCAGACTTACTGGAGATACCAATTTAATACATACTGGGCATTGTGAGTGATTAAGTTTAGAAACATTCCATGCAAACGGCAAGATATGTATGCAATACATACTGGGCCTTGTGCGTGTGCAAATTTAAAAACATTCCATGCAAACGGCAGGATACGTATGCAATACATACTGGGCCTTGTGCGTGTGCAAATTTAGAAACATTCCATGCAAACGGCAGGATACGTATGCAATACATAATAGGCATTGTGCGTGTGCAAATTTAGAAACATTCCATGTAGACGGCAGGATACGTATGCAATACATACTGGGCCTTGTGCGTGTGCAAATTTAGAAACATTCCATGCAAACGGGAAACATTACATGTAAACGGCAGGATACGTATGCAATACACAATGGGCATTGTGCATGTGCAAATTTAGAAACATTCCATGCAAAAGGCAGTATACGTATCCGAAGTGAACGTTTCATGCAATTAGTTAATAATTTAATAAAGATTATAGTTCTATCCCTTTCGCAGTCACTCCTTTGATTACCAGAACGGAAGACACTGGTGGTGCGTACGTTAGACATACACTTGCCCGAGAAAACGGTGGTATTCAACTTGTTTCAGTTGATGAGGCCCTCCCACAACATAAAAGCTGGTGTTTCATTATTTGTGTTTTGGTGTGTTTGCCTCTAAAACAATGAATTATAAACAAACTTTTGTATTTAGTACATCTTACTTGTTAATTTGCTATTTTGTTTTTCTTCATAAAAGTAAAGTTTGGTGTATTATATATTGATATACCCTAGATAATGTTCTACATACCAATGCTTTTCAAAGAGAAAGCTTTACTCGGGCCTCAGTTTATATAACTGAGCTAATCGGTCATGTAGCATATTAGCAGTAAATATGCAAGTTTTCCATGCCTTTAGCGTTTGGAAATAGGTCCTTAAAGTTACACAGTCCCTATTCTAACTGGCAATAACTCATGAATATGAATATGAATTCCCCAGGGTGAGATGGAAATATCTAGCCCCGGTAAAATGACGGATATCCTTGTCCGGTATGCAAGACAACCTTTTCTTGCATACCGGACAAGGATAACCTTTTCTTGCATACCGGACAAGGATATCCGTCATTTTACCGGGGCTAGATATTTCCATCTCACCCTAGTTTGTCCGCACAAAATCTGAAAAAATGACGCCTTTTGTCCGCGCGGCACTTTTTGTCCACATAAATTCAGAAAAAAATATCCTTTTTGTCCGCACAATGTTTTTGACTGCAATGAACTGGAAGGCGACGACCTAAGTTTCTACAGAAAAAAGTCACTGTAAGTGACAAATGCCCCCAATGTGGTTTTGACCTTTTACTTTTAAGTGTGAGCTTGACCGTAGAGCCACGGACCTTTGTCATGTTATGTCGGAGTTATTCACAGGACACGATTTTGCGGACGTACGGACTGACATACGGACGGACGGTGTGACTACTATATGCCTCTCTTAAAACTACGCTTTTTGTTCGCCGAAAATCTTAAGATGAGGTAAAATTGTGTACGTTCTTTTAACTTTTTCAGTAATGTTCTATATTATTATATGGCAGAGATAAAATATTGTTAATCATTATATGAAATCGCTTCTTTGACACGTTCGAGAATCTCACCTTCTGTACTGAATCGGCAGTAATAAGAGTTTAAGGCGAAGGATTTCCAGTTATGCGGTAAGAAAATGTCCAAATTGATGTAGTTGAGATGAACAGAAATTTTACCAACACGAAAAAGCTTATACGCTGAGAGCTTATACTTGGTAGACCCTCCCTCCCTCGGGGAAATTGTGTAGGCCCTACTTTTCTGGAGGTCCATTACGTATGTAGTATTGTGCAACTTATCTGCCATTTTATCGTGTACATGGTGTAGAATAAGTTACCTACAAAATAATAATTATATTTACTGCATTTTGAAGACTAAAATATATGGAAGAAAATGTTTGTATCTTAATTTTTCTTCATTAGTCATGCCTATTATAATACAAACTTTCGTTTCACTTACTTTGTATACCTTGGATACCTGCGTTTCTATGCCTACGTTACCTTAATTTTCTTTACATTGTTTTATTAAGAACATTAATGATGTTACATACGAACATTATTCCAAACCGTACATGTATCACAGACAATCACATACGTCCTCATGATGTTAATATTGTTTTGGTCTTTTAATGTCCGTTACATAGTGTGTTTTTAAATTATTTCTATTTTCCGAATGTTAAAAGAAAGTAGTACACATCCAATTATTACCTTAACATCCCCGTTTTTTAATTAACAGGGAATACGATTGCATTACTGAAAGCCGGATCAATATTTTTTACCCATCAAATATGAATATCCGTCATTTTGGACGTACCAGAGTTTTCTATATTTTGGCCCTTGGAAAAAGATTATAAGAACCTTTCATGGGTATCCGGTGAAGATAGGGAATTCCAACCCGAGGTATACGTGTTTTTATCGGAGCCGAGGGTCTGCAGAGGTTCCGATTAAAACACTTATACCGAGGTTGGAATTCTCTATCTGAACCGAATACCCATGATAGATTATTGTTCTTGCATATCAGAGACATGTTGTGCGTTGACGCCGCCAGCTACTAACGTTTCGCATGTTTTCCGGCATACCGGATGTTGCTGCGCGTGAATTTTATCTCGACCCTAGGCAAGAAAAGGTTTTCTTGCATACCGGACAAGGATATCCGTCATTTTACCGGGGCTAGATATTTCCATCTCACCCGCGCGCACCAACATCCGGTATCCGGTATGCAGGAAAACATGCAAAACGTTAGTAGCTGGCGCCGTCAACGCTCAACATGTCTCTGATATGCAAGAAAAAGAATCTATCATGGGTATTCGGTTCAGATAGGGAATTCCAACCGTCGGTATAAGTGTTTTAATCGGAACCTCGGCAGAGCCTCGGTTCCGATAAAAACACTTATACCTCGGGTTGGAATTCCCTATCTTCACCGGATACCCATGAAAGATTCTTATAATCTTCACGTTAACGTTTTAGCACGCGCTAAACATCCAATCTCCACGCAGAGTTATCGTTCCTTGCACTCACATATATCTCTGCTAACTACTTAATTACAAGATTTTGGTAAACATGTTAAATGTGGAATATGTTTGCCTGAAACTTATTTATTTCTTGTGTAAATATAATTTTCAGAATATCTGCAAATTAGATGTTGCAAGATTTGAATAATGCATGAAAACAATTTAGTTTTAATCGGGACTATTTTACTACAAAAATAATTCGTACTTAGGTCTCGTCAATCGAAACGCATATGTAAACATTTCAAACGCTCAGTAGCCGAAAATTACAAAAAGATTTAACTCATAGAAATAAAAATTGAAATTATTTAATATAGGTCTGAATTTTAGCTTTGCAGATCACGAAAAAGGATTTATTATAAACATCGTCATAACTTTTTGAATAATCACGTGACCCAACCGTTCGCCCTATTTCCTTTGACGTTGACAGAGTCAAATAAGGAACGAGTGTACTCTGGGTAGAGATTGCTAAACATCCTGTACACAGTGTTAGTATCGCTCCTTAATATCCGGTATAAGAACACGTGTGTAAAAACGTTAAAAGTTGTAATGCTACTTTTTGAATTGGTTAGCTTTGCTAAACTACTTTCTTTTCGACTGATGTGCAAGAAAAAGCATATATCCGTCTTTCTGGGTAAGATAATGGATATTTCAGGACTCTCGGACGGGAGATAAGAAAACAACCTTATCTCCGCGCTCTTCCTAAAATATAATTATCTTACCCAGAGAGACGGGATAGATACTTATAATCTGTGTCAGAAAGTATGCCGTTTCTGATGTGGGTGAGGATTTATATTGATTTCTTGCATACCCGACAAGGATTCCGCCATTTTACCGGGGCTAGATATTTCCATCTCACCCTAGGGTCGAGATAAAATTCAAGCGTGCCATCATCCGGTATGCAGGAAAGTAAGCAAGACGTTAGTAGCTGGCGGCTTCAACGCACACCATGTTGCAACATAAAACACTGCAACATGATCTTGCAACATAAAACACTGTAACGATATTAATTGCAACATAAAAAAGTATCTTTTGAATAGAAGTCTTGACAAATAGCGAAACGTCTAAATGAACTTGTAGGCTTCATAACCGCTGCTCCCAACTAAATTCCCTAATGTTCATTTCGCTCTTCGGGGCATTTCATTTTATTAGATACTGGGACCATATGCCGTACGACATGGGGAATACATTAAAGAAGGCTAACTCCATGTCCACCGCCATATGCATGCCATCTTCGGGATGGTTAAAATTTTGTGCAGTTGATTTTATGAATAATAAGTTCTGCTCAACCCGGGGCTAGAGGACGTGAGCGGTAGCTAGCATATCTCACTCCCACTCATGAACAGTCTCAACCAAACCGAGACTGCAATATTTCGTATGTGTCGTGCTCGGCCGATTCCAAAGGCCCATTATCATAGTCTTTTTGTACTTATACAATGTGATGACACTAGTGTCGATTTAAATCAATGATCCTGTGGGTCGGGAGGGAGGGAAATTAAGTTTTTAACTGTAAGCTCAAAAAACATCATACCTCTCTGTTAAAAACTTGACAGCCGGTGTGCATGTAGAAAAATGCACCGTGAAATTTACTCAATCTCAATAATTATTTACAGCTAGTGTTGCCTCCAATAACTTTTGACTATAACAGATATTATAGTCAGTATTATTGGAGAGCACTGTAATAACAACACATAAAAATATTTTTTTTTAAACTTTAATAGATTTGGCAAATATTGGGCGTGGCATGGATTGAATGTTTAACAATTGGGCTGCCGGTAAGCACAAAAGACCATTATGGCAAGCCCTTACAGCAGAAAGCATTAAGCAATAAAGCAAATTGAATATTACAATATTAAGGACATAAATACATGTGCACCAAATTAAATGTTCATTATGAAAGCAACTTTTCTGATAAGCATTTAAGCAAGTGTTGAAAGCACGGTTGATATTCAAGCATAATTACAAGTGCACCGAATTCAATCAATTTAAAATGTTTTTTAGCAATTCGTACGGACAGCAAATTTGGCGTGGCATGGATTGAATGTTTAACAATTGGGCTGCCGGTAAGCACAAAAGACCATTATGGCAAGCCCTTACAGCAGAAAGCATTAAGCAATAAAGCAAATTGAATATTACAATATTAAGGACATAAATACATGTGCACCAAATTAAATGTTCATTATGAAAGCAACTTTTCTGATAAGCATTTAAGCAAGTGTTGAAAGCACGGTTGATATTCAAGCATAATTACAAGTGCACCGAATTCAATCAATTTAAAATGTTTTTTAGCAATTCGTACGGACAGCAAATTTGTATATAATTTATGTTTAGATTACAATTCAGTCTCTGGGTATACAGGAGCTGAATAAAGTTAAACTGAAACGTATATGTCCTTCCTTTCACACCTTCGCTGCCCGCCATATGGATGGGTGCCCAAACACTCCAAGTCCTAGAGTGTTCAGGCTCCCATCCACCGCCAAAAATAGGGGAAACATTTTTTGGCAGCAGCGAAGAGTGACCACCAAAAGCAAAGTATCCTAATGCCACGCCCAAAACAAAACCGGTCCAAAAAGGAATATATTTTCCTTATCACTGCCTACTTTTAGTGAAAAATTCGGCGGACACGCGCATCATTGAGTGTCCAGGCTCCCATCCATCGCCAAAAACGGAGGAAACAATTTGTTGGCAGCAGCGAAGAGTGCGTATCAAAAGCAAAATATCCGAATGCCATGCCCAAAACAGAAACGGTGCCAAAAAAGTATATATTTCCTTATCGCTGCCCACTTTTAATGAAACATTCAAATCCAGCCGGAAACAGGTTAAGAAACAAGTTGTTCCCCATATTTGAGAAATGAACACCATCCGGTTCAAGACAGGTATCATCAGCCTGAATGTATTCTTGTAGCAGAAAAAGGCCCCCAATAACTATTATCGCCGTAACAGCTTAACTGTTTTGTCACTTTCTGGCCCTTTCTTTTGCAAAAGGGTAGTTAGGCT
Source organism: Cyrtodaria siliqua (assembly GCA_037043455.1). Classification (NCBI taxonomy): domain Eukaryota; kingdom Metazoa; phylum Mollusca; class Bivalvia; order Adapedonta; family Hiatellidae; genus Cyrtodaria; species Cyrtodaria siliqua. The sequence goes on from JAWPHD010012703.1 coordinate 47,452, forward strand.
AACGCCATGAAAGCCTAGAAAGTATAGGAGACCAAATAACGACCACATTATATAAATTGACTCCAAAAACTCGGTCAGAAGCCTAACATGCTTTCTAAGAACCTTTAATGGGTATTTCTGTAAACCAGTTCCCAAGGATCACATGAGTTGATGCATCAGACATTGACAATATAAATAAATGTCAGAAAAATATGCAGTATGTAAAGGCTTGAGGAAGATTGTAACCTTTAATGTGTGGCGTCAAACCCAAATTGATTGTTAAACGTTTCGAAGTTGTCATAAATTAGCAGCAGAAATAAAAAATAATATAAGTGTAAAGTGTACATGTTACTCTATTTCAGACCTTGAACATTGAATGATTTCTGATGAAGCATGTATCCTTTCCTCCTGTTTCGTGTGCCACTGTTATTTCATTTCAGTCAGCAAACAACTGATATACATTTGTCTGTATATAATATGCACATTTACCCAATTGTAATAACTTTTGCCACCTTGATAATCAAGTTTATGTCTAATCTGAACAGGTCTTTAACTGCATTTTGACCTTTAACCTACGATCGGTTCTTAGATATATATATCAATCATAAAGGCTAAACCATGTAACACTCCGACAGCAATATACGAAGAACATGTATCCTTTTCAAGTAAACTAGCCCGCATTAAAAAAGTTAGCCACACAACTGTGTAAACTCCCTTTAACTAATACAGAAAGATGTCATGTGATGCTGACTATTGGAACGACATTTATCTCATTTATCACCTTCTTGTATGACAACCTAAAACTTGGAGGAAATGTGTTATTAAAATACAATTTGCAACCTGCCCAGGTTCGATTGTGCAATATACCTTTTGGAGTTTATATAACTTTGACTATGACTATTGACTATAAACCCCAGAGCTACACAAACACACACACACACACACTCTGTAGTGTGGAACCCTGCAGAGAAGTTGTTATTTTGAATCGACACAGCACAGAAGGGTTTTATAAGTTGGTGACCATGCACTAACTGGTTTAAAGGGCTGTGTATTGACTAGGGACAGGCCGAAAAGAAACAGATAACTGAACTTCAATGAACCCCTTGCAAAAATACCTGGTGCAGTATAAATAAAACATCAACCTGGTGCAGGATAATGAAACCTCATCGATCTAAAAGGATTGGCCCAACAATAAACCAATGATCAAATGGAATACCCTTAAATTGAGGCATTATGATAAGTATGTAACTTTTGTCCATGTTTTGAATATGGACACCACTGATAAAGCACTGTCGATGCATTAAATATGAATGTATTAAACAAATGTAGGGAGATATTCCCAAACTCTACACGACATAGTTTCGAAAATCACAAAGCTGCTATGTAGCGAATGTTTTTCTCGTATAACAAGTAAAAAGTGGAACTTTACATACAATACCAACACTGGAGGACTCTATGAACTGTTCCACACATTGCATCCGATACCGACATAACTTTTGACTGGTGTTAAGACAACTCGATGGTTACACAAAATACCAACACTGGAGGACTCTATGGTTACACAAACTGAAATATAGGGCAAAATGTTCGAGAGAATGAAACAAAATAAATCTTGAAAGAAGTGATAGAGATCCAATCATAATTAAGCATCAGCAGCAATAGCATTCGTATATAAAAATCTGTAATGAAGACATCATTGTACGCAAACTGAATAATTGTAAAGCTGATCGCTAGACGAAAAGCATAGAATGTTTTATAAACAGTCAATTTAGAAGAAAGGAAGCATGAATTGATTTTAAACTGTTAAACAGTATTAATTCAAATGAAAAATAATGCCAAAACCAAGACAATGCTTCCGCACTATCATAGACGCACGCCCCGACAGTATGACGGAACCTACCGCTCTGGGTCATGAATATGCATTGCCTCCATTGTCAGAACAACAACTTTTATTAGCAACAACAGTCAACGGCAGCAAGTTAAAATTAGCTGATATCAACAAACTGTTGAGATATACTTATCCGCAGTAAGAAAACATATTGCCTAAACACTCCAAATACATGGTTAGCATCATAAAACACGATTACACCAACAGCCTTGGAGTTAAATAATAGCAGCAGGAGCTGAAAACATAGTGCACAACAACGATAATGATAACAGTAGGCGAACATTATGGCGTAATAGACATTTCTCCATCGAGTAGATGGTTTCCAACAGATTATTCCTCTATAAATGGTTTTCATAATAGTTATTAAATAATAAGTGCAGTAGCTATGGACATCATCCGCAGAATGACAACAATTATATTTAGCTCTGCCTTGAGTCGAATAATAATATTTTTCTAATGTGACTCACTGTTATTTACAGTTTTAATTGCCTCTCGAATGACTCAATAATTATTATTATTTTCATTGTTTTTGCAAATTGAATAAATTTGAGTTGAAAATGTAGTCTAACTACTGTCATTACAAACAGGATATTGATTTTATTTTGATACCATTTTCAATTTCCTAGTGTGAACTGTTTGCAGTAACAAACAATCTACCGCCACCATATCTACAACGAACTTGCAATTTGCATACGCCTGGTGGAAAAAAGATATGATAATTTTTTTATTTTTTTATTTTTTTTGTGATTTTAGCATTATCTACGACAACAGCATTATAAAGCGTATAAAAATGAGTCCTGTTTCCCGGAGGCTGTGATCTGTTCCTCTATCTGACGAACGTCTTGTGTACGGCCTTTTCTGCAACCAATCGAGTCACTCAACGATATGTGACGTCACTGAATGGCTGAACGTACACCCTTTGGATCTGCTGGGAGGCAACCACTGACTTTTCCAGGTGGGATCATCAACCACGTTATCGGCAGAGAACTAACCATCGAACTGTTCGGCTCGCTTTCCACGACTCATTATCCAGTGTGATTATGAAAACAAAAAAGAGGCGTACAATGTATAAACCTAGCACAAATGAGTACAGATGGAGGACAAATGAAAATAAAATCCTAAATAGTAATACCAACTTATTATAATAACTGATTGTGCAGACTTCATGTAGATCTAGTCTGTTTATTTTTATTTTATTGATTTTTTTTTTTTTAATTTTTTTTTTTTTTTTTTTTTTTTTTAATATTATTAGCATTATTATATATATATTATTATTATTATATTTATTTAATTATTATTATTACCCCACTATTATTATTATTCCCAACACCCAAAAACTCCCTCAGTCGAAACGCACCGAGACACAGAAAGATGCTGTAGCATTTAGATATGATATACACTTTAGATTCCTTTAGCCAGCCAGTATATTTCCATTGACTGATATATAACCCCCAGAGGGCAAGGCACACTGCCTGTAGTATTTTGGAAGAGATTGAAATCGGTTCGCATACGATCATCACTAAATAAAGATTCACTATTACAGACGTCTTGTTCTTTAAACACACCCAACAAGCGTAACACTTGCAACAGTCCTAAACATATTCAGTTAAAAAGTAGTCTAGCGAGACGCAACACAACCACATTGTTCTAATTTAGCATATATATCGAAACAGCTGATTGACCCACTTAGCGTGGGAATTAACAGCGTGGGGAAATATGACTCACTCCACATTTCGGCGATATTAATTAAATGAGTTATGAGAACGTTTATTTAAAGTAAATATCAATGAGAAAGGGAATCTCACAGGATATAAACAAAGGAAGAGACGAAATAAAGCTTATGTTAATAAAATTGAAAGAAAAAGTTGGTCTGACGAGAATCGGAAATGGCCGTCAAAGGAAAATAGAAAACGTTATTTGCATCCTGCCACAACGTGAACATCTGTATGAATAAATTGAAACGAATACGACCTAATCGAAGCTAAAATCACGGGCAACAGGATTATTACAAAATCATAGATCCTGCGAGTCTAATTTCAAGGAAATTAAGTTTTTAACTGTAAGCTCAAAAAACATCATACCTCTCTGTTAAAATCGGTGTGCATGTAGAAAAATGCACCGTGAAATTTACTCAATCTCAATAATTATCTACAGCTAGTGTTGCCTCCAATAACTTTTGACTATAACAGATATTATAGTCAGTAATATGCAAGAAAATGAATCTATCCTGGGTATTCGGTTCAGATAGGGAATTCAATCTCTCGGTATGATTGTTTTAATCGCAACCTCGACCGAGCCTCCGTTCTGATAAACAGTCTTCACCGGATACCCATGAACGATTCTTATCATGTTCATTCTGATGTATACTTCTTCCTATGATGAAAACAGAACTTCGTGATCATCAGCAATGACAAATATTTCATCTGGAATGGTAAGCTGGTGACATTTTCCCACAAAGTAGAGGTTGGATGTTTCGTGCATGTCTGTCTGGTGTCCACTGGACGCAAATGCGAGTAATACATTTTGTCGTATTGTCTTGATTACTAATGTAACATTTTAAATCACAAAAGGCCTTCGTGTTCACCCCAGAGTGCAGGCAAGTTGGGGTTTCACTTCGCCTCTTGCACTCTAACTACTTCAATAGATCTAGGGACGCACGCGTCTGCCACAAAGTCAACTCAAGGCTTCAAATGATATAGAATTCAAAAAATTATTTATTTGACAAGGTGAGACACGTGGTGTCATTAAATATTTGGAAAGTGTCTGATGTAGTTGTAAAGCTTCTCCAAAAACATTGGACATTAAGTTGAAATGATCTACATGTCAAGTTCATTCTCCTCTGAGTCTGTTTTTGATAAAACTGAGTATTATTAGTATAGTGTTTAAATACTAGTATATATAGTATAGTATTTAAATACTGGTATATATTAAGGCAAGACTAACTTACATTCGATGGTGACAACCTTTGATTATTCTTAGAGGTTTGTCTTCAAGTAACACAAGCGCCAAATATGCTATAAACGTTCTTCCAAATTCTACCCATTGGTCGAGGTCGCAAGATAATGCATATATGCGAATTAAAACTGTATATTATCCACGGGTTAATAAAATACCCGCACATGAACATGTGTGAAATGAATTTAGAGTTTGTAACTTTTTATTCGAAGCTTCAAGCAATAACATAAAGGCGATGTTTTTGGCTGGCCGGATTTCATGTTTATATTGTAATTCTCGAGTTAGGATTTGCAATTATAAATTAATTACATATAATATATAAATTTGTGCATCGATTGTAATATGTGCCTGCTGTTGGCGGGTGGGTTACTTTAAAAGCAGGATACAGTGTAACAAAGGGAAGGTGCCATAACATGCCGTTGTTTTGTGGTGGGGCAACTGATATACACAAACCTCTCAAAAGCAGAAGTGCAGGACTGGGAAATAATTAATAACGAAACACATTTACATGTATAAATGAAATCATGTTTTTTTTCTGGGCCTGTAGACGCTCTACTGGTTAAAACGGAACATAACATTCCCATCAGTACTTCTTTTAAAAACATTGCAAAAACAAAAGGGCCAGATAGACCATACATTGCTCACAAGGTAATCATGGGCAATAAGTCTGCTGTGTCTAGTCTGGCATGTTTGTTTTTTAATTTGTCTCACGTTCTTCTATGAATGAGATTTCATAACTAGAGTAACTCAGGTTAAATTATTCTGATCTCGCTGGTTATCGAACTTGTCCCAGCTTTCATTGACATATAGACACTGGCAGAGTTTCGTTTAGATCCGATTAATATAAAAGGCCCTAGAGTGTTCACAATCTGGAAAATAGCATTTTTCAGAAAAACAAAGGCCAAACTCCGATGTTACTGACCCGATTTGGCTGGTTTTCGAACTTGTCCGAGCTTTTATTAAAATGCATGTTTAGTAAAGATCAAATAATAAATGAAGGCGCTAGAGTGTTCGCAAGGCTTAAATATGGCATTTTCCAGAAAAACAAGGCATAACTCCGGTGAAATTATTCCGATCTCGCTGGTTTTCAAACTTGTACAAGCTTTCAATGATATAAAAACACTAGCAAAGTTTCATTAAGATCTGATTAATATTGAACCCTAGAGTTTTCACAAGGCAGAAAATAGCATTTTTCAAAAGAATAAGGGCCATAACTCCAGTATTACTGACCCGATTTGACATGTTTCAAACTAATCCCAGCTTTCGTTAATATTAATAATCTATGCAAGTTTAGGTAAAGATCAAATAATAAATGAAGGTGCTAGAGTGTTTACAAGGCTTAATATGGCATTTTCCAACAAAACAAGGGCCATAACTCTGGTGAAATTATTTTGATCTGACTGGATTTCGAACTTGTCCGAGCTTTCATTGATTTAAAGACACTGGCAAAGTTTTGTTAAGATCCGATTAATAATGAAGCCCCTAGAGTGTTCACAAGGAAAAAGTTAACGGACAGACAGACAGACGGACGACGGACAACGGACAACTCGTCATCCCATAAGCTCTGCTGGTGTTTGGCCAGTAGAGCTAAAAACTTATATGAACAATGTCTATTGCTCGCACTGTTCGCATTTAAGATAATAGGCTCAATAGGGTCTCGTGGACGCTCAACTGGCTAAAGATAAAGTTTATGTATAAGGGGCCATAACTCTTTCAAATATCATTCAAGTGAAGACATGGTGATGATATACGCAACTAGGTTCGGTAATGATCATCCCTGACAAGTTTTTTTGAAATACGGCCAGGAGGTTCATGATTAACTAGATCTAGTCTGTGCAAAAGTTAGTGTATAAGGGGGTCATAACTCTGCTGAAATTCACAACCCAGAACAGTTGAACGAATGTTGTGTAACGGCTCATTAACACAAGCATTGGTTATTTTGAGCCTCCCAAGAGAGAGGGGAATGATACATAGGAATGCAGGAACCCGTGACCACTCTTATTATCGAATAGTTATTGTTGAAATCCGATGAGTTCCAGAAGAGACTAATCTAGGCAAAGTTGTTTATTAAAACCTTAAAAAGGCCATAACTCTGCCAAAATCATTCGACCGGGAAAATGATGAATATTCACACAAATAGGCTTGATACTGATCATCCTGTCAAGTTGCGATGAAATCCAGCCGAAGGGTTCGAGGAGAATGTTTTCAAGCTCGATAATGCTAAGGAACCAGAGGATTAACTTTAAAGGAAGAAGAACTTTCTCGGAAAACCTCTCAAGAGCCCATACTTATCAAAAATCTGTAACTGGAACACGACGATGATATGATGATCAACCATGTAAAGTTTCGTTGAAAAATAGCATTTTATCTAAATCAAGGACATGACTCTGCAATTATTGTTCTATTCCTATCTGGCTGTTTTTTTGAACATGTCCAAGCATTTATTAATCTTAAACAATGTAAAAAAGGATTGTGTAAAGATCAGATAAAAAAATAAGGCCCTAACGAGGCAATATGCAGCATTTTAACGAAATAAAGGGCCATAACTCCCCTAGTACTGGTCCGAACTGGCTGGTTTCGAAACTGTCCAAGCTTTTATTGACCATGAACAATCTGTAGAGTTTGGTAAAGATCGGATGAAACATAAAGGCCCTATTCATAATTTTGATAATGCATCATCAAAATAACTGACCAATCAGCGACAGGAAACATGAGACCTTTAACTTCCGGTAGGTGATAAACTCGGTCTTTATCCTTGCTGTTTCAACCAAGTTACTGTTAAAATTAAGGTAGTTACAGTGTGACTATTTTAAAACCCTGCATATTTCATGCATGTTTATGCAAATTGATTCAATATATTTACCACTCAAATGGAATCTTGAAAATTATTATCTTTTTTACTCGGTCAATGATTTTTATTTTACTACAGAATTTAAGGATAAAAACCGAGTAATACAAATTGTATCACCTAATGAAAATAAAGTAAAATATCAACATTTGGCAATAAAAATATGATTGTCTAAACGAGGCAACATAGAGCATTTTTAACTAATTCAAGGCCATAACTCTGCCAGTTACTGTTCCGATTTGACTGCTTTTGTAGCTTCTCTGAGGCATTTCATTGCTAATAACAATCTATTTCAAGTTTGGTAAAAATCAGACGAAAAATGAAAGCCCTAATATTTAAACAAGGTAAAACATGTTTAACATATTCAATGGCCATACCCTTGCTGTTACTGGTCCGATCATACTGGATTTCGAACTTGTTCGAGCTTGCATTGATATTAATACTCTGGTAAAGTTTGGTAAAGATTAAATGAAAAACGAAGGCCTATTGTATTAACGAGACAAATGTTAACAACAGACGACGGACAACTCGGCATCCCATAAGGTCTGGTGGCCTTCGGCCAGTAGAGCTAAAATCACAGAGAAATATTGATATTATATTGAATCAGTAAATTAAAACACATCAGAAACCAAAGAGGCATATTATGCCTTTTATAAAGAGTGGGTTAATTTTCCCGTAAAAAAAGCTAGAAATGAACATGTCAACGAACACAAAACTGAATTGAATTGAATGTTGTTTAACGACTCATCAACACAGTATAGGTTATTTCGAGCCGCCCCAGAGAGAGTGGAAGGATACATAGGAATCCGGGAACCTGCCCTACTCTTATTATCGAATAGATTCATATGGTTCTTTAACGTGCTCGGGGGATAGACCGATACACTGGACCGCCCGGTTTACGTCCCCATCCGACGGACGAGGCTAAGGGAAAGTGTCTTGCCCAAGAACACACTGACGGAACTCAGTGGCACCACGGAGGATTGAACCCGGGGCCTCCGGTTACAAATCCGCCGCGCTACCGACTGCGCCAGGCCAGCCCTCGACACAAAACTGAACGCACACAAAACTGAGGCATATTGCGGGTTTGGCAGATTTAAAAGCAGCATTGCTATGCGTGTAAGGAATGTACCCGTAATTGAATTTGATGAATTATGCGTTTTCCTTGAAAACTATAACTGTTGATAACATGTAATTTTAAATCGAATATGAATATAATTTGAAAAGATTACAAAATAATATTATGCCAAAATTTACAAAGTTAAACAAGACCATTCCTTTGCAAAATTACCATATGTCCATGCATTGTCACGTAAAAATGGGGCTATAACTGTAGAAAGAGATTACTTTGCTCTAAATAAGTTATGTTTCTAGTGACCGACATCAACCATTAAAATTAAAATAATTAATAAAATTTAAACTAAAACGTCGGAGGTTTTTATTAATGTGTCTGGAATGTATAGTTATTTGTTGGTTCAAGCGACACATTTATGCCTTTTTAAAATTTATTTTGTAAACAACAACTAAATGTGCAATTGCATATATAACATGTGTACCATCGCTCTAATGTTTTTGAATGGCTATGGTACAAAACATTTATAGCATTTTTTTTCTCTTGTGCGATTAATACTGCACTCTCGGGCGAGAAGCAGTATCAATCGCATATACTCGAAATGTTATGACCAGTCACTCGCTGTTCACGTCAATGCCGAATATTCGCCATGATCTTTGTTCATTGTTTCACAAACTCGTTTATACTTATGCGAAAACGAAAACAAATATTTTTAGGTTTACAAATAATTTCATATTCAATTTAAATTTAGAACATGACCCCTATTTTTTTTTATTTAACAGTAGATAACCTCACACAAATGCGAGGTAAGATATAACCAATTTGGCCGATGCACGAAATCAAAAAGATAAGTTCTCATTTCAAGAACATAATTTTTCCGCCAAAACGTTGTGTACATGAAGTGAAGTCAAATAGACGTCGTATCACAACAAGTATTTTACGGATGTCCGGTTATTTTTTTTTTTAAGTTCTAGAGTTAGAATGTTACAAAAGGGTAAATTGTATTTACTCAAATTTTACATGAGTAAAGTAATTGAATAATTCTGTAAATGTATGTAGCAAATACATTTTATTCTCGTGGAAACGAAACGCATAGAAAATTTACGCCACGTCAAAGCGGTAAAATGATAACAAATGAGCATTTATTTAATTGAGTAAAGAAATGTAAACATTCCCGACACTAATACAACAACGATATGTAATTATTGGTATCATGAAGTAGTTCAATGTCAGTGTTTTTTTTTATAGTATTATTTATGTTCAAATTTGCTGAATTATGGTATAATATTTTCTATAATTCCATGTCTAGTCACGATGCAATGACGACAAAAACATAAAAAAATGAGTAAAAATCACGGGTTTTCAGACTGTAATTTTGGCTATCGAATTTTAATTATTATTGACAACAATACACTTGCTTGAATGTATTTTTTAGATATGCGACATAAGCAGATATGCGACATAAGCAGATCGGCATAACATCTCAATGACCATTTAAGCCATATCATGAAACAACGCACACAAATCGACGGAAATTAACGTAATATTAACGTGAAATCCATACTGACGTCATTTCGAATTTTTCAAATTCATCACTGATATTCGGCAGGTGCCCTCCTGATTTTTCAGGACTTCATCCGCGGTGCGGTAATTCGGTGTGCATATAATCCTAATACATTCAGGGATTCACGAATCTTTGTGGACCCTTTAAAAATACATAGAAATATAAAACACACATTTGAGGAAAGTTTGGTGCTTTTGTCCGGCGTGTCTAGATTGGGTCCTAAAACCTGGGTTTTGGTCTCTAGCTATATATATGCAAATCACCTTACCGGGCTACTTTTTCCCCCATAATTCCAAGTGCCAAACACGAGAGATGATACTAGTATCGATCGAGGGCGAGAATGCGTGAAATCAACGCGACGTCAAGTTACGTCAATGTTGCCAACAAATGCATTATCTACAACCATGTTGTTATTGCTGACATGTACTTTTAATTTCCTCTTCAATAATACTTGATCACGTAACAGACCACGTAACTTTTCAATCTCATTTGTATATTCGGTGTTTCTAATTTCACCGTTACGTTCTTCAAACGGCAACATATTGTCATTATTTTCAATGTTTCCAATATCTTGTTCAGATGTTTCGTTTATTTCCTGAAAATTAATATCAGTGTCATTAGTTTCTGTATATGCATCTTCATGTTTATCTAGCCTATCTGTACATGAATTACACCCTGGTATTACCTTGTCACCATTGTCTATGGCATCTAGATTGCTCTCATATTCAAAGTTCTGGTCTATGTTTTCAAGCCGGATATAATGAACTTCAAACTCGTGACCAAGGTATATGACCCTTCTCTGATCTACATTGGAAGAAGGCCGAAATTCGCTTAAATCGGGACTATTGCTTCACGCTATAACAATACCCACATTAAAAAGATTAGCAGCGGCTAAAATAGAAAGATGGTCGACCCATTCGTTGTCCATAAGACTTTCCAGGTATTCGTTCCAGTCTCTGTTCACTACAAAATTTGCCAGATGTTCACCATTTGGAAGACTCGGATTCTTTCTTAACCAGTTTACTATTTCTTCCCTTACTTGTCGATGGTTTATATTGTACATTATCAATGGCCTCTAGACTTTGTGCTATTGTATGGAATAAGCAGTTACCGTCCTTTGGAATTTGTCCCACCGGCACACGATTATATTGCAATGCATTGCGACGGAGGTTATCACTTATCTCTTGATAGAAGTCGACATAATTATGTCTGTTGAAAATCCACGAACCGTTTCAAAAATGACATATCTTCGGTAAATGGTGTCTCTACGAACACGAAATCGTTAATACATAATTTGTTATGTTCAAAGTAATGACATTTGTGTTTTTGACTGCTTGCAGCAGGAAAAAGCCATTGAAAGAGTACAGTCACTATCTGCCTGTTGCCTCCATTGATCATTAGTGCACATGCACATTTTTTTATGCGTCTATGTTGTTTTTTGCGTCGTCTGTCCATATCAGATATTCTACATAGGGCCGCAATGTCTGAGACAGGTACTTGGCTTTTATCAAAACGAACCATATATTTGTGATATTTAAGATTCCCTTTAAGGACTTTAGCTGCAGTGACGGGACATATGTTCATAATTTAGCTTTTGAACAAAAAACTTATCTGGTATTTCGTAATTGTTTTAGACCAAAAATCACAGCACAACACAATAAATATACAAACTTCTTTAATGTGTTATTATTAGTACTGGTCACAAATGCTTTATTGGGTGGGCCTCATTATCTGAAAAAAGTCGAATATCACACTTTGCTCATGAAAATGTATGGCTAACTGTGATTTACAGTTACCTATACAACATTTCTCCCCCTCCAAATACAATAGGCTCGAAATATGTATTATGGACATTGGTAGGTCAAGTTTTGACAAGTTTTGTCCAGTGCTAAAGCGTCTCACGGACAAAAAGCGTTACTTTTTCTGAATTTATGTGGACACTTTTTTCAGATTTTGCGCGGACAAAAAGCGTCATGCGGACAAAAGGCATCATTTTTTAATTTTTTTCTGCGGATAAAAAGCGCCGCGCGGACAAAAGGCGTCACTTTTTCAGATTTTGTGCGGACAAAAAGCGCCATGCAGACAAAAAGCATCATTTTTTCTGCGGACAAAAAGCTCCGCGCGGACAAAAAGCGTCATTTTTTCATTTTTTTCTGCGGACAAAAAGCGCCGTGCGACAAAAAGGGTCACTTTTTCAAATTTTGTGGCTATAGCAACTAACGTAGGATAGTTCTATACTCTTCTGGCACGCAGGTTGATATGGCTCCTTCGCTCCGTGTACAGCGCCAGGCTTCCCTCCAGTTATAGTTGTTCCTGGCGCTGTTCCACGTCTTGCGCGACGAAGGAGACATCTTCACTCTCGGTCAATCAGCAATCATTCCGTTAGTACTGCATCATATAAGCCAGTGACTTATACTACTCCGCAATCCTAACTCGTACAACTTTGTAGGATGTGCTGGCAAGGGCGACCCAGTAGGTCACCCTACATGATTGCTGACAGTGCCCATGCTGCGACGTGCACGCTGTGAAGATCCAGGTGGAATAATTTCTTGCGCTATGCTTGCTCGCTTAAAGCTACAGAGTCCCTATATCAATCGATTTCTTCTTTGTAGGCGTGTCTTTATTTGTAACTTCATGTTCACCAGCTCATGTCGAAATCGGGTATTTAAGCGAGCAAATATAGCGCATGAAATCATTTTCTTTCTGTATATACATAGACCAGTGCACATCGTACCTATACACAGGTAACAGTAATTTTTACCGGAAAAAAAAGTTAGCTTCTTTCGGGGCTCGAACACACGACCTTCTGATTTCAAGTCCTGTGCTCTATCCACTGAACAACAACGCTACTTGAGAAAATAATATACTAACTACCATATATTATGAGGCAAAATAACTTAACATATTTGAACGCAACTAAAGATGGTTCAATAAATATGCAGTCCATATTGTCGCACGTGTAAATTAACATTGCCTGGTGTAATACTGTATCTTATCAATATAAAACTAATACTTCGTCTCAAATCAACCATATATCACCTTGTTATTAGCGCTTGATGAGTTTTATGCGCGCTCTTGTTATTATGTAATGCCTATTTAGTGTTAAAAATGCTACAAAATACCAATAAATAGCAGTGGTCTAGAGGTTCAGCGTACATCTTTCAAATCTTACAAGTGCAAGACTGTGGTTCAAATCCCGTTCCGGGCAACTATATTTTTATCACATATATTCTGGAGCCGTATATTTATCGATGTTACCTGTACGGAGACTAAATAAAAATGTGAAATTTTACGTATCGATTTCTCCTTATATACCGACTTTTGGGGTGTTCGTCGATTTGAAACTACTACACACGTGACTCATTCATATTCATGAGTTATTACCAGTTAAAATAGGGACTGTACAGCTTTAAATACCCGATTTCGACATGAGCTGGTGAACATGAAGTAACAAATAAAGACACGCCTACAAAGAAGAAATCGATTGATATAGGGACTCTGTAGCTTTAAGGTCTGTGAGCATACAAATAAATGACAGGTTATACGAAATGAAACAACATTAACAAATGTACATCGTATTTATATGGAGAATATTATATAAATATGTTCATATCATTAAATCATCTATTTTATACACACAGTAATTCTCTATGTAATACAAAATATAAATAAGCCTATGTGAGAGTAAATATCACATTCTTTGAAAATTGCATCTTTTTAAATATTTGTATTTTATTTTATTTTACGTTTCTATTTTACGTATTATGAAGATTTTTATATATATGTCGTGCATTGAAATCAAAACGTGCTCTTAGGGCTGTTATACTAACCCCTGGACCACCGCGGAATGTTATATCGGTATGTCAAATTTATGTGATTATATTATATTCAGTCAACGCAAGCAACTGATTGGGTGTCTTGTACGATACGCTGCTTTATGTCGATAATGTATTGCGGGAAGGGGAAACTACCATAGAAATAATCGAGATCTGTACAGCACTAGTCGCAGATGATCTAAACTAGTAATATACAAAATGTACAGAACTATCTCAAACTTGTCGCTAGATGGGGCTCAACTATACTCTGTAAAAGAAGTTTTGGACCATGGCAGTGTTCGAACCCGTACAATGATCGCTGAACCTTGACATTCGACCATAACCCTTATTATCTCAGTTGATAATTCACAATAGATCAACAATCAACAATAATTATCGTTTACAATGAAAGTTTGCGAAAAAATAATATTTTTATTGGTTACTCGAATGTGTCCGTAACTGTTACTTTTAATGGACTTTGCAACATTTTTAACAGACCCTTTGTGTGTTCGCGATATTTTTTTAAAATCAAATCTTGTTTGGAATTTAATGTTTCTGGTACCAAATTAACCGTGTAGGGTTACTAAAAAAAGATACTTAAATTATGTCCATTAGTTTTATTTGTATATGACTTTATATACCCTGGTCCAAAACTTGTTTTACCGAGTATATAAGGGGGGTGTTGCCATTTTGAAAATGACGATGGCAATAGGCGCAGGTAGATCCCACGCCTAAAAATGTTCTTCTCCTAGGTATGATATTAACAAATGATGGCACGGTAAACCGCAGTAATTAGATATTTTCACTGAAAGTATGAAAAATAAATATTTTTAAATCACCTAATGTAGTAAAAAAAATAATTTGTAAGTTGTTGGTATAATTCTTGGTTCTAGAATAATGCTTACATAAACAAGAGGCTCAAGAGGGCTACCGACTGTTCATATTTGGTTTAATTCAAGTGAAAAATAATGCGGAAATCGGAAATAGAAAATGCGGAAATAGAAAATGCGGAAATAGAAAATGCGGAAATGGAAACGGCGGAAATGGAAAAGGCGGAAACAGAACATGCGGAAACGGAAAATGCGGAAATAGAAAATGCGGAAATGGAAAAGGCAGAAACAGAAAATGCGGAAATAGAAAATGCGGAAATATAAATGCGGAAACGGAAAAAGCGGAAATAGAAAATGCGGAAATAGAAATGCGGAAACCGAAAACGCGGAAATAGAAAATGCGGAAATGGAAAAGGCGGAAATGGAAAATGCGGAAATGAAAAATGCGGAAATAGAAAATGCGGAAACGGAAAATGCGGAAATAGAAAATGCGGAAATGAAAAATGCGGAAATAGAAAATGCGGAAATAGAAAATGCGGAAATATAAATGCGGAAACGGAAAAAGCGGAAATAGAAAATGCGGAAATAGAAATGCGGAAATAGGAAATGCGGAAATAGAAAATGCGGAAATGGAAACGGCGGAAATGGAAAAGGCGGAAACAGAACATGCGGAAACGGAAAATGCGGAATTAGAAAATGCGGAAATGGAAAAGGCAGAAACAGAAAATGAGAAAATGCGGAAATATAAATGCGGAAACGGAAAAAGCGGTAATAGAAAATGCGGAAATAGAAATGCGGAAACCGAAAACGCGGAAATAGAAAATGCGGAAATGGAAAAGGCGGAAATGGAAAATGCGGAAATGAAAAATGCGGAAATAGAAAATGCGGAAACGGAAAATGCGGAAATAGAAAATGCGGAAATAGAAAAATGCGGAAATAGAAAATGCGGAAATAGAAAATGCGGAAATATAAATGCGGAAACGGAAAAAGCGGAAATAGAAAATGCGGAAATAGAAATGCGGAAACCGAAAACGCGGAAATGGAAAATGCGGAAATGAAAAATGCGGAAATAGAAAATGCGGAAACGGAAAATGCCGAAATAGAAAATGCGGAAATGAAAAATGCGGAAATAGAAAATGCGGAAATCGGAAATAGAAAATGCGGAAATGGAAAGGGCGGAACAGAAAATGCGGAAAGGGAAAAGGCGGAAATAGAAAATTATGTAAACTTAATTGTATTTTATTGTATTGGATTTTGAATATTGCGTCATTTCATACGACATACGAGCAGCACAAAAACAATTGACTAACAAACTAACAAACAACATTCCGTACTTTATTATTACAAATTTATTCCAGTATAATTCACATGAAAATATATTAAAACTATTTAACAGGAAATTGCAAGTGATTCTATTTTGTATTTGTATCGACAGTTTTTAAATTTAAGACAAATGTCGAATGAAATGTGCATTTTGTGATGTTCCGTCTTTTTTCATTCAAAATAAGTTTTTAAGCCAGTGATGAATTTAAATTAGGATGTATCTCATTTATTATCGAAACCTTTACACGATTTTAACTCACTTTAACAGCCGAATGTGTTAAACTTATCTTCCCTATTCTAGATAAAAATACAAATCATATTCAAACAAAAAAATAATTGATGTACACAATTAACGTTTAGTTAATGAAGATGAAGGCGTGTGTTTGTTTTGTGAACTTTTCAAGGTTGCAGGTGTGACCGACGACGACGGACAACAGAATTCACCAACCATTCTTCAAACTATTGTTCAATATTGTACTATTGTACAGCTCAAGTACTGAACATTCGTTCACAAATATTTCTATGACCTTCAAATAAGAAGCTGCTATTTATTACAATGCATCATATGTTGTCATGGAATTGTCATGGACGTACTTGGGCTCAAGTCTAAGAATATTCTCAAGAATGGTTGGTGAATTCCAGGCCTTGAATTCACCAACCATTCTTGAGAATATTGTTAAGACTCAATCTCAAGTATGCAAATTTCAACCACAAATATTTCTAGAAATTTACAAAATAAACGTTCAAACCAAGTTGCTATGTATAAATATGACGCATACTAATTAATAGCAACTTCTTACGATTGTTTATCTTTGAAGGTCATGGAAATATTTGTGAACAAAATTTCAGTAATAAGAATAGTTTGAAGAAAAGTGTCTTCCATGCTACGTTATAACAAATGGAGGTATTTTTTAACTTAGAAAAAATAGAATTCTTCAGTTACATATGGAATGTGCATAATTCTTCAGTTACATATGAAATGTGCATAATTCTTCAGTTACATATGGAATGTGCATAATTCTTCAGTTACATATGGAATGTGCATAATTCTTCAGTTACATATGGAATGTGCATAATTCTTCAGTTACATATGGAATGTGCATAATTCTTCAGTTACATATGGAATGTGCATAATTATGCATAAAGTCATTAAATTAACCTTTGGTTTATTGTTTACGAAAAACGTTTTGTCTGAAAAACTGACTGACAATGGTTTATTCAACAAAAACCAGCAGTCATCGAGTTTTCCAGACAAAACTAGTTCATTAACTACAATTCAATCAAGCACAGCATTGGGCCTGTGTTTATCAAGCACTGAAATAGCGTTTTCATTTTTCCCGTCTCATTCCACCATAGGTTTAAATTTATTAATGGTGCAACATAATCAACAGTTTATAATATGAAAAAGCAATTTTTATAATTAATATTCATTATTGAACAAATGCAAGTTATGTAGCCTAAAAAGGGATGCAAGTAGTTTAAAAATATCAAGATTGCTGTGTGTCCTTTTAATATTCGAGATTATTCCCAATTTTACTTTTTTTCTATACTCAGTTGCAAAATAAAGCGTACACTGAGTTTTGTTTAGATTTAATTATTAAAGTATTTTAGAATTAAATTGACCAATTCCAAAATAAATATGGCATGTTTGGTACCAAAGTTTCATATTCCATTGCCAATACCATGTCATTTGTTTTTCAAATCGGTTGAATCGTCTGTCGCTTGTTAAAGAGGATAGTGTGTAAAGTGTACATTTTTTTTGCAACTGAGAATATATGCCTGAGAAATGGTCAGAATCTGAAATTCCGCACTGTGACATTCATTTTTCACAAGTGAGTAACAAAACATCGATTTACATGAAAAAGGCTCAATATCTGTCAATTTCTTAAAAAATCAGAACATCATATTCAAAATAGTACAATTGAGAAAACGCTAATTTTTGGAAGAAGTGATGATCTTTTTCCATATCCGGATAATGATGAGCCAGTTCCCATTGTAGAATTGTACGCGATGATATGAATGGAATGCCAACATTATTATTACGTGTCACTGGCAACCCTAAACGGATGCAGGGTCGGATCCAGGGATCATGCAGGGTCGGATCCAGGGAACAGGCAGGGTCGGATCCAGGGAACATGCAGTTATGCAAAGGAACTATATGGATATTATAGGATACTATATGGTTTATATGGATATTATAGGATATAATTTTATGGATATCATCGGGTTTATATGGATGTTTTAGGGTGTTGTGATTAGTAGAAAAAATCACTGAATCCGCACC
Organism: Cyrtodaria siliqua; assembly: GCA_037043455.1. Taxonomy (NCBI): domain Eukaryota; kingdom Metazoa; phylum Mollusca; class Bivalvia; order Adapedonta; family Hiatellidae; genus Cyrtodaria; species Cyrtodaria siliqua. The sequence goes on from JAWPHD010012703.1 coordinate 66,007, forward strand.
TGACCGTTGTAGGATCGCATGTTAGATTAAATAAGAATGCATGGTTATAGCGACTGAACTTTTTCAGTACTAGAAATCTTGACAGATATAAAATACAATACAAGAAAATGATGCGATACCATTGCATACAGTATTTATCATGTAATTAATTAAATCAGGAACTAAAACAATTAAAATTTACATTAAAAAAATGTCCTTAAAAAATCTCATAAAATGGAGTTCAACAAATAAATGATCATTATTAAAGGTTATCTTTAAATAAAAAAAATTCTTTTACAGGAGCCTTAACATTGTTCTTGCAGTTGCTAAAAAAACATGTGGTTCAAAAACATGTTAACAAAAAACATACACACACATACCGTCAATTAAAAGAATTAATATTTGTAAAGGGACACATGGCAATCTTGATGTATTTATCAAACATTAAGCACCTTGATGTATCATTTTGACTTATAAACCCGCTTGCAAATTATTAAATAAGAGTGAGTTTTCTGTTTTTCTCCGTTATTATAGCATGTGTTTAATATATTTGGGCAATATAATGAACAGTGGGTAATATGCAAATACAAGTTGATTTGAACTGCTCTAATAATTAATATTAATGATTACAAAAATACAGGCTACGTGGAAAAACTGATGGGACATCAAGATTGCCGTGTATCCCTTTAAAGGGAATAGAGGCGATCTACAGATGTCTGGTTTCAATCCAAATCCATCACAATGTACTTCAGTTTCATTACAACGTGCACAATATACAACGTGCAGACATTAAATACAGCTGCAGGTTACTTCCAGTTAATTATTATTCATGGAAATGTAACGTTACAATCCGTTTTTTTGTTGATAATCTAAAATATTACTTCACACTTTTTCATATTGCTAGTGGTTATTCATATGTATAATGTAATCTTTTTTATTATGGCCTTAAAGCACCATACAAATTTATATTATTAATATTTATGTAAATCTGAACAGTCAAGCTTTCGAGTCAAACCTCTTTCCGAGTCGAACCTCTTTCCGTAATAATTACTAGATGGGTGTTCCGTATAACAAGGTTTTTTGGACCCAGCTACATGACCTTGAAATACAGGCCTAAGTTTTCGTGAAGAAAAAAATGAGTATTTAACCCATATGACCTTCAGTGTGACCTTGACCTTTATATTTTAGTATGTCATGTCGATGTTATGAGTATATATTGAAAGCTTGAAGAAATATCAAGAAATGACGAAGTTTAGCCAACGTTAAGTTTTCGTGACGGACGGACGACAAAGTGATCCCTTCGAAAAGGCGACACAAAATCTAGATGAGTCATGGGCCTAGTTCATTGTATAGACATTATTTGTTATTGTACTGACACTAAGTCTTCCAGTTCGCCTCCAGTCCATTCAGATCAAGTATTTTCACAGACATGTATTTCTCATGTATTTCTTTTCAATATCAATCAATTCCACATACACAGTTAATCAAGCTTAAACGTGATCATCATATCTCTGCTGTTATACAAGATAATCCCATATATTAAATGGAATGTAGGCAAGTATTCAAAGAAACTTTATTATTAAGAGTTCTGAGAAACTTGAACAAGAAGCACCAGGATTGCGAACTCCGCAAAAATCTAAGATGAAAAGGGGGGATCATTCTGATAAAATGCAGACATAGTTATGGGGCTTGTCACATGTGGTTTTGTAATGATGTATGTGTGCCAAGTTGAAAAGCTTTTGGTCAAATGTTTGGAATATGACTGTATATTCAACATTTTAACTACATAATCTAAATCAAAAAAATTAGGTAAAGGGTGAACAACTTGATCATTTCAAGATTTGTTTTAAAATGGATATGGAAGCTACAATTTTGAAAACTATGAAAACCTCGTTCTAAAGTGTCATATAGCATATTTGATAAATATCATTTAAAGCACATACAAAAATGCAAATCAATGCAAAAACAGATCATACAATGCCTTATTAAAATTAAATTAGTGTATACCGGTAATATATACTGAAAGGATAAAGAAACGCGACACGGGAATTCCGCTATATATTGTGTGTACAATATGCTGCAGTTAATCGAATGGTACATGGCTACGTAAGATATTTCCTTTCGGAAACAACACGTTACACAGCAAATAGTATTCCTGCAAAGTTTCATTATTGACAGAGTACGCGTTTGGCTCAAGCATGTGAGCAAACTTAGGATGCAAAATTTTGCAAGCAAGTTAAATACAGTACTGATCTGGCTCAGTTTTTCAAAGAGGAACTTCAACATTCATAGATTTCTCGTTACGCATGCTGTGATTAAAACGTCTACAACATCATAGTAGTGTCCTTTCTCTAACTGCAACTTTTCTTTTTACATAACATCTTGGGATTTCCTTGGAATATATATGGAATTAAGTGTGCAGTATATACAATATATAGCGGAAATTCCCGTGTCGCGTTTCTTTTTCCTTTCAGTATATATACGGTTTTCATAGTTGTTTTTTGTTTGTATAAAGCAGTAAACTATCTTTCTAATACATATAATACATATTCCATGTATGTCATAGTTCAGAAATGGCCGCTTCCATATCAGAAGAACCTTCAAATTGTATTTTTTTAACCTTTAGATTTTCAGAACAAATTAAGCTTGTTTAAATATATAATGCATGTAGTTCTAAGGTTTCTAGTTGTTCTGCCATGATACCAAGTGGAGAATAAATACCTCATGACACAGCACATTTGAGTGCGGAATAAGAATCATATTAACACACGGCCATCTTGTTTTTTATCAAGCATTAACATTAGCATCTCGATTAATCCAGTATCATTGTGACCTTAAACCTGCTTGCATATAATTGAATACAATTTTGATATTTCATTTTTTTCTTATTCTACCATTGGTTTAAATATATTATTGGTGCCACATAATCAAAAGTTGCTTGTAGGAAATATACAGTACTGTTGTTCTTATATTGTTTTTAAAATAATCAAGATTGCAGTATGTCCCTTTAACCTCAAACATATATAATATAGAGCATATATTATTTTAAAAGGGACTAGAGATGATTTGGTGTCACTATAAGAATATGGTAATTTGCATTTTTAAACCCAGAAATGTTCCCATGTCACTGCTTTAAGGGGGCAACCTCAGTCAGTAAGAAAACAACTGAGCATGTTTTAGGTCCATATACTAATATAAAGTGCAAGTTTGCTGTTATTTTTTCAGTTTTGAGTACCATTAAGTCTTTCAAACGCCAGTGAAGGTATGTAAAGTTAGCATTTCCTGATATGCAAGAGCATGTTCAGTGCTGAAATGACACCGAGATGCTGAGGAATTTGCTATTTACTGACATTTGAAATATTGGTAAAAATTTCATGTTTTGGGAGGTAGGGTAATCCTTAATAAATGGGGAAATAGTTTGCACATTTTCATGGTTTCATTTATATTTGGATAGACATCCCACAATTATTTCCAAATCACCTGTAGTCCTTTTTAAAATTAATAAATGTTTTCACAAATGCGTAAAAAAAGTGAAACTGATTGGTCCAGAGATTTATTTAAACATACAGTTGTTTTTTTGCCAACAAAAGCAAATTTTGGTTTAGAAATACTGTAACTAAGGGCAGTAAAAAAAATATATAGTGTGCGTCTTATATCTTGATTTTTTAAGAGAAAAGCCAAAATTGATTTTCTTTAGAAAATAAAAAATAGTTTTAATTCATTTTATTTTTGATTAATAAAACTGTTTTTAAAAATTCTCATTAATTTAAAACCAATGAATAATTGAGAGAGGAGTTATCACAATAAGCATTTTGAGATCCCATGTCATAGTTTGACTAATCGACTGGTTCATATAGGAAATTTAAATTCCTGATGTTTACAATCTGTTTATTATTGGTCCGTGTAAATAATACTGTTACTAACATGTGAATTTGTGAAATCAGTTTCATTCACTTATTTTGCGCATTTATTTTATACAATATTGCACGGGATATTTGAAAAGATAATCCAAAATGGATGGGGTGTGGTTAAATGAAATTTTCATCCAAATGCATATTATAGGCAATGAACATTGTCAATGATATAATAGATGACATTAATGCCAACACTGTTAATGTGAACATAATATCAGAAACAATATTTATTTGGCAGAAATAGTGCCCTTTATATTCGAAAAGTTTTAGTGCAATTTTACTCTAAGATGTTTTGTTTTTTATGTTAAATAAATTTGTCCATAGAATTGTCCATTTATCTAAAAATGGCACACGAGACATCATTTCTAAATAAAGTAAGCCATGTTATCACATCATCCAAAATTCGAAGTACACCATTGTTAAAAATGAAGATTTTCTTTATACCCATGTGCCTTTAACACACACATGATACACATGAAAGACATGCATGCAGTGAATTGTAAATTGAAACATGCTGTATGGTGAAACATTCGGATAAACAGGTAATTTGATCTTATTCATATGTTATTATTTAGTTTGTGCTGTTTTTATAGGAATATAATAATTACTCTTGTGCTGCCATGTTTCTAATCACAACAGTCACTCAGTTGTGTTTAATACATCCAAAAACATAGTTGCCATTTATAATAGTTTGAGATTATTTTGAAAAGTACCTGCCATTGAAAGAATGGCTTTTTTTTACAATGATTGACTTTGAAATGTGGATGTGATAACATGCAGTATTTAATTTAGAATGATGTCTCTTGTGCCATTTTTAGATAAATGGACAATTCTATGGACAAATTTATTTAAACAAAAAACAAAACATCTTAAGAGTAAAAATTGCAATAAACTTTTCTAATATAAAGGGCACTATTTCTGCCAAAATAAATATTCTGATTTCTGATACGTTCACATCAATAGTGTTGCATTATTGTCATCTATTATATCATTGACAATGTTCATGCCTATAATATGCATTTGGAATGAACATTTTAATTAATCATACCCCCATCCATTTTGGATTTTTTTTTCAAAGATGGCTGACCTATAGTCCTTAAAATGACAGCATGTTCCACAAGTTTTTGATTAGCTAACAATGGTTATGGACACGCATGCATTCGAGTGTGTTCGCATATCATAATAATAACGTCTACATAATGTCTATAACTTGGTCGATTAACTGCCAGTTCCACCTCAGTGACAGTACTTGGTCTAATATCTGTCAACTTGGTTAACATTTTGTACTATTGATTTTATTCATATTGAGTTCTGCTCAACCCGGGGCTAGAGGGGCTGTGAGCGGTAGCTAGCATATTTCACTACCGCTCATGAACAGTCTCAATCAAACCGAGACTGCAATATTTCGTATGTGTCGTTTTCGGCCGTTTCCAAAGGTCCATTATCATACTCTTTTTTGAAGTCCAAGGCCGATCCAACAAACCTACAAAATAGAATAAACGGTTAAATCGCGTGATGGTAATAATCCTTGAAAAATGTTCTAAACAAAAATTGATATGCAATCCGGCTAATAAATAAACAGCGTTTGTACAAAATTCCTAAAGTATATATCTTATCCTTTCCTGCTTGATAAAAAAATATTATACAACGCTCGTGCCGAAGCAATAGTAACAGAATGATACGGCTGTCTTTTTTAAACTTATCAACGCTTCCATTCTTATTAACATTCTGAACACTAGTTTGGTAAACATCTGATGAAGTAGACGGGTGTTCCTCGGAACACGCGTGTCGCCTGTCAGCGCTTTGTCAGTATAACAAGTTTTTTTTGGACCCTGATAATGACCTTGACAGACTAAGTTTTCGTAAAGGAAAAAAATGAGTATTTAACCCCCATAATGACCTTCAGTGTCATGATGAGTACATATTGAAAGTTTGATGAAGAAATATCAAGAATGATGAGTTTTACAGCCAACTGTTAATTTCGTTACGCCTTACGAACTGACTGACGGACTGGACGGTGATCGGGTTGCGATCGAAGTAGACTAGTAGGATACTCTGTGGGGGGGGGGGGGTGAGTATTGTACAGGACTACAACGAAAACATAGTATATTTCAATTAATTAATCTTGGGCCGCATAACAGTTGTGTTATTACATTTCAAATTAGATGTGTGTTTTCAAATGTGTACAAGCTATTAGATTGTTGGTCGGGAAGTTGGGTATATTAGGTAAATATGCAGTATAGAGTATTGAAGTTTGTAGATTTTGACATTTGGTATAGGGATATTGGTGGGGTATTATGAGGTTTTGTTTTATGTGGGATGTTTGATTGAAATGTTAGAGGTGTGTGGGTGGGGGGGTTTAATAAGTTAGTTAATGTGGTTTGAGTAATAGGATTGACAGATTTATGGTTACGAGTGGTATGTAGTTAATTGTGTTATGTAAGTTGTGAGAATGGGATTTGATGAGTATTGGGAAGTTTAATTTTTTTTTTAAGTGAAGGTGATATTGTTGTTTGTGATGTTTATTTGTTATGTTATAGGTTGATTGATTTAATGTATTGGGAGGGGGGGGTGATGTGGGGTAGGGGTGGTTAGGGGGTTTTAGGGGTGGGTGTGTTATAATGTAATTAGGTGATATTGACTTTTTTGAGTTGATTGAATGATATAGTAAGGGGGTGAGTTTTTGGTGTTTTGGATTATAGGAGTTGTAGAGTTTATTGTGTTGTTAGTCGTTAGGTAACTTGAGACAGGGATAGTTAATATGAAGTTTCTTATGTCGCTGTCTTGGGAACATGCCGAAAACATATTGATAATTGCTAAATGCTTTTATTTTTTATAAATACATATAGACACTTATTTGACTACTTGAAGTAGATTATGAAACAAACACTCTTGACTATTCCCTTGGTCCTAAAACAGCCATTACTCCCATAAAAAAGTGCTGAATGTAAAATGACAATGAAATATGATTATCTTCTCATGATGGAAAACATACCTATCAAAATGATTTGTATCAATTCAAAACGGATATGACTAGTTATGGCTACACGTTTCTTTTAAGGCTATAAATGACCAAGTCTAACTAAAAAGGTGTTCCATGGAACACTTGTGTTGCCTGTCATGCTCTTATTTCAATTAGGACAATACAACTAAAAAGTTATGAATTATGGAGCAATTTGTTTTTTTAAATTGTTGAAGTTTTATGAAAAGGGGCATAACTCTGCAAATTTGCATGACCGTATGTTGCCAAGTTATGTGTTACGTTAAGTTGCAGGTTTGTTTATGAAAAGGGGGCATAACTCTGCAAATTTGCAATGACCGTATGCTGACAAGTTATGTGTTAGAGTTTGCAGGTTTGTTTATGAAAAGGGGCACACCCCAACCCCTACCGAAATGAAAGTCGGAGAAAGTGTAAATGTCAATGTCATTGAATAATGGATAAAGAAGAACTGTATTTAGTTTTATAGTTGCGGAAAGTTTTATAAATCTGCCTAAATAAAAGTTATTGTACATGTGTAACAACAGTTCTTTGAGGTAAAACAAAGATGTGTGAAGTTGCATGAACATAAGTTAAATTTTTTTTAAATTATGGCCAAGGTTAGGATGCAATGTGAATGTGATGGACAATGATGGCCAATGACGATGACGGACATAATCAGTGACACAAAAAGGGCCATCACTCCAGTAGAAATTGTTGAATGGCAATGACAATGAAATACAATCATCCTTTCATGATACAACAACAATCCAACCACATATGGTTTGAATCTGTTTCATAGTTTGTAGGCATAAGATGTGTAATAGCCGAGTACAAAAAGAGTCATTAACTGCTGTAAAAATCGTCAAATCACAATGACGATGAAACATGATCATGATCTCAAACAATCCTTCCAAATATGATTTAAATCCATTCAAACTGAATGATTAGTTGCTGCTTTAAGTTCTTATAAGCCTTAAAATGCACAAGTTTAAAAAGGGCCAAAAATGCGGTTAAAATTGTTAAGTCACCCGCAATCAAATATAAAATGAAT
>JAWPHD010012704.1:0-73911 GCA_037043455.1 Cyrtodaria siliqua
CCATAACTCTGGTGTTACTCGTCCAATCTGGCCCATTATCGAACTACTAATCCGAGATCTTATGGTCATATACAATCTGTACACGTTTGGTTAAGATTTCTCAAGAAATGTGGCCTCTATCGTGTAAACAAGATAATTCAGGGGCCATAACTCTTATGGTCATATATAATCTATGGAAGTTTGGTTAAGATGGCCTCTATCATGTAAACAAGATGAACAACTGCAGTGTTTGCTAATTCAAGGGCCATAACTCTGGTGTTACTAGTCCGAATTGGCCCATTTTCGACCTTATCCGAGATCTTATGGTCATATGCAATCTGCACAAGTTTGGTTAAGATTGCTCAAAAGATGTGGCCTCTATCATGTAAACAAGATGGAAACTGTATTTTTTGATAATTCAGGTGCCATAACTCTGGTGTTACTGGTCCGATCTGGCCCATTATCGAACTCGTCTGATATCTAATGATCATATATAATCTGTGCAAGTTTGGTTAAGATTGCTCAAGAAATGTGGCCTCTATCATGTAAACAAGATGAAAAACTGACTTTTTTGATCATTCAGGGGCCATAACTCTGGTGTTACTGGTCCATTATGGATGGTGTTACTGGTCCATTATGGAGATCATCCGAGATCTTATGGTCATATACAATCTGTACAAGATTGGTTAAGATTGCTCAAGAAATGTGGCCTTTATCGTGTAAACAAGATAAAAAAAACTGCGTTTTTCGCTAATTTAGGGGCCATAACTCTGGTGTTACTAGTCCGATCTGGTCCATTATCGAACTCATCCGAGATCTGATGGTCATATACAATCTGTTTAAGCTTGGTTAAGATTGCTCAAGAAATATTGCCTCTATCGTGTAAACAAGATATAAACAAATGCATTTTTTTTGCTAATTCAGGGGCCATAACTCTGATCTTACTGGTCCGATATGGCCCATTATCAAACTCGTCCGAGATCTTATGGTCATTTATAATCTGTGCAATTTTGGTTAAGATTGCTCAAGAAATGTGGCCTCTATCATGTTAACAATATGAACAAATGCATTTTATGCTAATTCAGGGGTCATAACTCTGGTGTTACTGGACCGATCAAACTCGTCCAAAATATTATGGTCATTTGCAACCTGTGCAAGTTTGGTTAAGATTGCTCAAGAGATGTGGCCTCTACCATGTAAACAAGATGAAAAACTGTATTTTTTGATAATTCAGGGGCCATAACTCTGGTGTTACTGGTCCGATCTGGCCCATTATCGAACTCGTCCGAGTTTTTATGGTCATATATAATCTGTGCAAGTTTGGTTAAGATTGCTCAAGAAAAGTGGCCTCTAAACATGATGAACAACTGCAGTGTTTGCTAATTCATGGGCCATAACTCTGGTGTTACTGATCCGAATAGGTCCAGTATCGGCCTTCTCCGAGATCGTACGGTCATATGCAATATGTGCAAGTTCGGTTAAGATTGCTCAAGAAATGTGGCCTTTATCGTGTAAACAAGATAAAGAAAACTGCGTTTTTCGCTAATTTAGGGGCCATAACTCTGGTGTTACTAGTCCGATCTGGTCCATTATCGAACTCATCCGAGATCTGATGGTCATATACAATCTGTTTAAGCTTGGTTAAGATTGCTCAAGAAATATTGCATCTATCGTGTAAACAAGATATAAACAAATGCATTTTTTTGCTAATTCAGGGGCCATAACTCTGATCTTACTGGTCCGATATGGCCCATTATCAAACTCGTCCGAGATCTTATGGTCATTTATAATCTGTGCAATTTTGGTTAAGATTGCTCAAGAAATGTGGCCTCTATCATGTTAACAATATGAACAAATGCATTTTATGCTAATTCAGGGGTCATAACTCTGGTGTTACTGGACCGATCAAACTCGTCCAAAATATTATGGTCATTTGCAACCTGTGCAAGTTTGGTTAAGATTGCTCAAGAGATGTGGCCTCTACCATGTAAACAAGATGAAAAACTGTATTTTTTGATAATTCAGGGGCCATAACTCTGGTGTTACTGGTCCCATCTGGCCCATTATCGAACTCGTCCGAGTTTTTATGGTCATATATAATCTGTGCAAGTTTGGTTAAGATTGCTCAAGAAAAGTGGCCTCTAAACATGATGAACAACTGCAGTGTTTGCTAATTCATGGGCCATAACTCTGGTGTTACTGATCCGAATAGGTCCAGTATCGGCCTTCTCCGAGATCGTACGGTCATATGCAATCTGTGCAAGTTCGGTTAAGATTGCTCAAGAAATGTGGCCTTTATCGTGTAAACAAGATAAAGAAAACTGCGTTTTTCGCTAATTTAGGGGCCATAACTCTGGTGTTACTAGTCCGATCTGGTCCATTATCGAACTCATCCGAGATCTGATGGTCATATACAATCTGTTTAAGCTTGGTTAAGATTGCTCAAGAAATATTGCATCTATCGTGTAAACAAGATATAAACAAATGCATTTTTTTGCTAATTCAGGGGCCATAACTCTGATCTTACTGGTCCGATATGGCCCATTATCAAACTCGTCCGAGATCTTATGGTCATTTATAATCTGTGCAATTTTGGTTAAGATTGCTCAAGAAATGTGGCCTCTATCTTGTTAACAATATGAACAAATGCATTTTATGCTAATTCAGGGGTCATAACTCTGGTGTTACTGGACCGATCAAACTCGTCCAAAATATTATGGTCATTTGCAACCTGTGCAAGTTTGGTTAAGATTGCTCAAGAGATGTGGCCTCTACCATGTAAACAAGATGAAAAACTGTATTTTTTGATAATTCAGGGGCCATAACTCTGGTGTTACTGGTCCGATCTGGCCCATTATCGAACTCGTCCGAGTTTTTATGGTCATATATAATCTGTGCAAGTTTGGTTAAGATTGCTCAAGAAAAGTGGCCTCTAAACATGATGAACAACTGCAGTGTTTGCTAATTCATGGGCCATAACTCTGGTGTTACTGATCCGAATAGGTCCAGTATCGGCCTTCTCCGAGATCGTACGGTCATATGCAATCTGTGCAAGTTCGGTTAAGATTGCTCAAGAAATGTGACCTCTATCGTGTAAACAAGATGAAAAACTGTATTTTTGCTAATTCAGGGCCCATAACTCCGGTGTCAGTTGTCCGATCTGGTCCATTATCGAACTCGTCCGAGATCTTATGGTCATATAAAATCTGTGCAAGTTTGGTTAAGATTGCTCAAGAAATGTGTCCTCCATCGTGTAAACAAGATAAATGTTGACGACGGACTCCGGACGCCGGACGAAGAGTGGCCACAATAGCTCACCTTTGAGTACTAAAAAAAAGTGAATAAAGTTAACTCTAAACTCTTGTATTCAACATGATAACGTTCTTTATCATAGGTGACACGTGTTTGTTGTATTCAGCCAGATGATCAAACTCAAAAAGACAAGAAGAAATATATAGCATTACATAGTTATAATCAAAACTCAGAAGGGCAACAGCCAACTAATATAGTTGCAAAATTACATTTCTAGAAAATAATTCGTGACGTGTTCGTCACAATCTTCACCAACCGCATTGTCAGAGTGCAAGTCGCGTGTTGTTTCTTCTAAAACAAAAACAAGGTCAGGGATAAACGAAATATCCACATGGTATGCATTCGCTACTTTAATAACCTTGCCGGTTGTGTTTTTTCGGAAAACATAACAATCGACATTATATTCAAACTCCTCGCAGTGGTTACTTCCCCTTTCTGTTAGAGTAATCATTGCCACCACACAAATTTATAGCTGAAATCCAGCTAAGTTTAATTTTTTGGTTAAATATTTTTAGGCCAATATTTCAACTTGATAGGAAAATAGTGTGAACAAGAAATCCGTGGATTCACATGTCTCGCCTAATGGGGGCTGGGCTTAAAAATAAAAAGGTCAATTATGCATCAATGAAAGTTTGTAAACATTTTAGTAACTAACAAGAGGTCAATGACCTTGAAGCTCTACTGATAGATTTTGATAGCTAGATCAGCATTCCTGTGACGTTTCATAAAAATCTCTCAAGTAGCTTCAGAGGAGTAGTCGCTACAAGTTGAAATTTTTACTATATAACTCTAGGTAAGCAAAAATGGCCACTGGCAGCCGTGTTTAATGTCGAATCAAAATAGTTTTCGACAAGGATCAACATATTGTCATGCTGATCATTTCATAAAAAGTCCCATATCAATATCACTTACAGTTTTCAAGAAGTAGTCGCTACAAACTTGTTTTTAAAAATCTATGTTTAGCCTCGGTGGTCATCTTGAATTTCCGGCCGACCTGAAATTGTGCTAGTACAGACATCAAGAGCAACATTCCTGTGAAGTTTCATGAAAATCCTTCAAGAATTTTCAGAGGAGTAGTCGCTACAAATTTTAACTAAACAAACTCTATGTAAACAAAGATGGCCACTGGCGCCCATGTTTAATGTCAAGTCAAAATAATTTTCGACAAGGATCAACATCATGTCATGCTGATCATTTTAGAAAAAGTCCCATATCAATATCACTTATAGTTTTCAAGAAGTAGTCGCTACAAACTTGTATTTTAAAAATCTATTTTAGCTTTGGTGGCCATCTTGGATTTCACATCAACATGAATTTTTGCTAGGATCAATTAGACTTTATGGGCAACCTTTCTGTTAAGTTTCATGAATATCCATCCAGCAGTTTCAGCGGAGTAGTCGCTACAAATAAAAGTTTACGGACAGACGGAAGACGAACGCCGCACCACGGCATAAGCTCTGCTGATCTCTGATCAGTCGAGCTAAAACAATCGAGTTTGCCGTTTGCTGAGATGACATTTAAGTGCATTTGTTAAAAAACAAAATGCCATTCTATTAAAAACAAGAGGCCCAAGAGGGCCTGTGGATGCTCTACTGGCTAAAACGGCTCTTATATCAAGGGTTGTCGACATAAAATACCCATGCTGTGTCTAGTCTGGTATGGGCATTCTTAATTTGTCCCACTATCTTCTATGAATGAAATTTCATAAAAATGGGGGGGGGGGGGGGGGGGGGGGGGGGACATAAAATTCCCATGCTGTGTCTAGTCTGGTATGGGCATTCTTAATTTGTCCCACTATCTTTTATGAATGAAATTTCATAAAAATGGTGAGGGGGGGGTGGGGGGGGGGGGGGGGGGGGGCCTTTATATTAACATTCTAAACAAATATGGTAAAGATCATATACAAAATGAAGTAACTACAGATTTAACAAAGGAAAATACAATATAGCATTTTACAAGGGCCATAACCTGTCGTTACTAACTAGATCTAGCTGGTTTTCGAACTTGTCCAAAATGTCATTGATATACCATGCTTTGCACAACTAGACATCATACTGAGGCTTCCTGCCAAGTTTCGTCGAAATCCAACAAGGCGTTTAGGAGGAGTAGCGCCGACAAGAAATTAAAAAATAAATGTCAAGGGGCCGTAACTCAATCAAAAATCAACGAACTGAAAAAAAAATACAATAGGCACAGCAATGCTTCCTGCTAACACGGTGTTAACACCAAAAAAAATAATACTACAAACAAATAATGATATAAGAAAGAAAGAAAAAAAAATACTAAACAATAAATAATAAAAAAAAAAAAAAAAAAAAAAAAAAAAAAAAAAAATGTATATCTATTTAAAAAAAATAATATATATATATATATATACTAATTATAAAAAAAAGGCAAAGTTTGGTAAAGATCAGATGAAAAATGAAAGCCCTATCGTATTAACGAGGCAAAATATAGCATTTTTAACTAAATCAAGGGCCATAACTCCGCAGTTATTGGTCCGATCTGGCTGGTTTTCGAACTTATGCGAGCTTTCATTGATATTAACAATCGGGTAAAGTTTGGTAAAGATCGGATGAAAAAAGAAGGCCTTTGGCCAGTAGAGCTAAAAATCATCAGCTCCAAAAAGTAGGTCAAGGTCATAGATGAAATCCAGGCATCAAAAAAAAAAGATGCACTACCGAAGACACAACTATGTAGAATATGTTTTCTTCCAAAGATTAAGCTATAAATTAGGTTGAAACATCTAGTGCATAATTCTAGTTCATGAGAAAGTGATGTAAATTTAACAATTAAAGTTATCTGCCCTTTGCTTGGATGGTCAAGTTCACATCCACATTTGCTTTGTCACGTTGCAATGTACCACTCAAGATACAACTATAAGAAAAGTTTGAAAGCACTTTGTGCATACAGTTTGTGAAAAAGTGACCTAAACGCCAAAGTTGAAGGTACAAATTATAAGGTTATCTGCCCTTGCTTGGAGGGTCAAGGTCACTTCCACATTTGCTTTGTCACGTTGCGATGTACCACCCAAGATACAACTATAAGCGAAGTTTTAAAGGTCTAGTGCATACAGTTTGTGAAACAGTGACCTAAACGCAAAAGTTGAACCTAAAAAATATTAAGTTATCTGCCCTTTGCATTTATGGTCAAGGTCACTTCCACATTTGCTTTATTACGTTGCCATGTACCACCCAAGATACAACTATAAGCAAAGTTTGAAAGGTCTAGTGCATACAGTTTGTGAAAAAATGACCTAATCGCAAAAGTTGAACCTAAAAATTATTAAGTTATCTGCTCTTTGCTTTGAGGGTCAAGGTCACTTCCACATTTGCTTTGTCACGTTGCGATGTACCACCCATGATACAACTATAAGCAAAGTTTGAAAGGTCTAGTGCATACAGTTTGTGAGAAAATGACATAAATGCAAAACTTGAATGTTGACGCCGATGCCGCCGGAAAAGCAACACCTATGTCTCTTTTTTTCTTCGAAAAGGCGAGACAAAAGCGGTATCTGGGTACAAAAATAATTTATATATTTTTTATATAATTTTTTTTTTAACGAACATGCACAGCGGTTACAAGCTGTGCGTACATTTAATAAAGAGATTATTCCAAAGCCAAAACCAGGTTGCATGTTTTCAAGATCTTTTCATTGCCTGTTGGTTACGGCAAGAGTTTGCTGTAGGTCATACTACACCAATTCATTTTTGCATAGGCCTACCTTATAGCTCAAAGCTTTGTACTGAGTTCCCTAATATAGGAAGCTATACTTTTTATGCCACCGAAAAAATTTCGGGGGCATATAGTAATCGCATCGTCCATCTGTCCGTCCATTCTGTCCGTCCAGATTCTGTCCGTCTGTCATTCCGAAGTTCGTGTCCGGACCGTAACTTCACAACAACCCCTGCAGGGATTTTTTAAATAACTTGGCACAAGTGATCACCATAACAAGACGATGTGTCCCCCCGTAAAACCCAGGTCCGTACCTTAAAGGTCAAGGTCACACTTGAAGTTCATAGGTCAAAAACAGGTACGCAATTTTGTGTCCGGACCGTAACGTCACAACCCCTGCAAGATGTGTTGCGCGCAAAACCCAGGTCTTCAAGGTCAAGGTCACACTTGGAGGTCAAAAGTCAAATTGTGTCCGGTCAATAACTCTGGCATTCATGAACGGATTTTCAAATAACTTGGCACAAGTGATCACCACAACAAGACGATGTGTCGCGCACAAAAAACAGGTCGTGGCCCCAAGGTCAAGGTCACATTAAGAGGTCACAGGTCAAATTGTGTCCGATCAATAACTTTTGCATGGTCACACTTGAAGTTCATAGGTCAAAAACAGGTATGCAATTTCGTGTCCGGACCGTAACGTCACAACCCCTGCAGGGATTTTTAAATAACTTGGCACAAGTGATCACCATAACAAGATGATGTGTCGCGCGCAAAACCAGATCCGTACCTCAAAGGTCAAGGTTACACTTGAAGTTTATAGATCAAAAACAGGTACGTAATTTCGTGTCCGGACCGTAACGTCACAACCCCTGCAGGGATTTTTAAATTACTTGGCACAAGTGATCAACATAACAAGACGATGTGAGGCGCGCAAAACCCGGGTCCGTACCTCAAAGGTCAAGGTCACACTTGCAATTCATAGGTCAAAAACAGGTATGCAATTTCGTGTCCGGACCGTAACGTCACAACCCCTGCAGGGATTTTTAAATAACTTGGCACAAGTGATCACCATAACAAGATGATGTGTCGCGCGCAGAACCCAGATCCTTACCTCAAAGGTCAAGGTTACACTTGAAGTTTATAGGTCAAAAACAGGTACGCAATTTCGTGATCGGACCGTAACGTCACAACCCTGCAGGGATTTTTAAATCACTTGGCACAAGTGATCACCATAACAAGATGATGTGTTGCGCGCAAAACCCAGGTCTTCAATGTCAAGGTCACACTTGGAGGTCAAAAGTCAAATTGTGTCCGGTCAATAACTCTGGCATTCATGAACGGATTTTCAAATAACTTGGCACAAGTGATCACCACAACAAGACGATGTGTCGCGCACAAAACACAGGTCGTGGCCCCAAGGTCAAGGTCACATTTAGAGGTCAAAGGTCAAATTGTGTCCGATCAATAACTTTTGCATGCCTGGACGGATTTTCAAATAACTTGGCACAAGTGCTCACCACAACCAAATGAGGTGTCGTGCACAAATCCAGGTCCATAGCTCCAAGGTCAAGGTCATACTTAAAGGTCAAAGGGCACTTTGGAGGCATTTATCACTAAAAGTGATATTTCTTGTTATTATTTGTTTTGAAAGACCTATCATAGTTTTATCAAAAAAACATACATAAGCCATACGTAGAGTATGTTTTGAACAAGCTGTTTGGGTCGGATGGTGCTGACTACTTGCATGTAGAAACATGAGGAAAATGTGAAATGTACTTCTTTGATTATGCAACACATTATGAATACATTGCACAAATGTATGATTTAACCTTTATAAGTACTCTTCAAAATTTGAATTTTAACTTTTTAGCAAGATATTTTGGTAATTGTCAACCAATCAAAATTAAGTGATTCTGTGTAATAGCTCCGAATTTTACCCTGAAACTTTTTCCCTCCCCGCTGATTGGTTGATAATTGGTGTAGTCTGATCTAAACCGAGCATTACCTAGTGTATCGCCATTTTTTGTAATCACATGGCCTCAGCTATCGTCACGTGATTTGTATGGTGGCAGCGATTAGTGGCATTTTTTCCGAAAGGACAGGCCTAATGTCGCCCTGTAACGGTCCATTCGATTAGCAGTAGCATACTAAACATACAATATAATTATAGCGGAAATACCCATTGTGCGTTTCTTTTTTCGTTTCAGTATATCTTAAAATAATATCAAATATAGATAAGTAAACTTACATACGTTGCTGCGTGTTTGTTATAGATAATAAAACGTTAGTAAAGTTATTCGTCTAACATAAAAAATGATTTACCCATCTAATAATGGTTAGTTTCGTGCTAGATAAACCTATACGGGGTATTATACACTGGTATTATATCACATTATTTTAACCTACATTATCTAATTGTATATTTAATTCATGATTATTTTGTTAGAAACTTGGACCATACGCCGCTGGTCATGGTATGGTGTAAAAATACCTCATTGAAGGTTCCATGTTCACCGTCATACGCTTACCATCTTCGGGATGGCTCACATTTATGTACTATCGACATTTTAAATAATGAGTTCTGCTCAATCCGGGGCTAGAGGGCGTGAACGGTAGCAAGTACCTTTTACTACCGTTCGTGAACAGTTTCAATCAAACCGAGACTGCAATATTTCGTATTTATCGTGTTCGGCCGTTTCCAAAAGTCCACTCTCATACTCATTTTAAGGAAATGTTACTCTTAATGTTTATCTCAATCAAACCGAGATTGTAATATATATATATATTTTTTGTATTTGTTGTGTTCGGCGATTTCCAAATTTCTCCTTTCAGGCTCTTTTTATCAAAAACGTAAAACACTAAATCGTCGAAAATTCGAATCAGTGTTGTTCTATAATAAGCAGTTTATTTTCCTTAATGTACGTAGAAGGATGATTTAAATACACGTAACTTGTAAGTTTGTATTCGGCGTAGTTTTCTCCAAACTACATCAGCTAGACCCTTAATCATTGTGTTATCTTCATTACATGTAGTACGTGTTAGTGCCATGTAGTCACCTTATTTTAACAGGACTTAGTTTTGTGCATTCCTGAATTAAAGCAGACTACACCAAATTAAACGTATTCATCATTGCATCATGGTCAGTATAAAACTTAGAACCATTCACCTTATTATTGACCTATATTTTATAAATAAAATACTTTGTAATTTATTGACAAAGCGTCATCTATCTATCTATCTTCCAATAAGTCAAACCCCTGCTGGGGACCTAGACTTGACGCGCGTCAACTGACAAGGCGTTAGTTGAAATAAAGCTAAGGATAAAATTAGAAATATTATACAGTGTTAAAAACAGGTTAAAAGAAGATAGGGCATGCTTTCTTGGGAGACATGTGATTGACATGGCTAATAGCCAAGCCAAATGCACTGGGGGGCAGGGTTACTACGCTTTGAGGTAGGGTATTCCAATGTACTATGGTTCTGGGGAAGAATGAGTATTTATAATAGTCAGTACTTGTTTGGATTTTGGATTTTTGGATTCATGGAATATTTATCATTGAGATTTTGTGTGTGTAATTTTTTATAGATGGCACATTTTAGATTTCACAACCTCTCAAATATATAGTCCTGGATCCGCTCATGATATTTTCGGATATCATCAGACGTGACTTGATTCAACTTCTCTTATATACGAGGGAAATGAATGTATACTATCATATGCCTTAAGTTGTATAACACTTTGTCATATATGTATGAAGTTATCCCTGAATGGTATACATTTATAACGGGGATATAAAAAGGAAACAACAGAAACAGCAGACTTTTCACTTAACCATTTTGACACTATAGACATCATTTCTGTGTGTGTTTTTAAGTCAAATTATTATTAATTGATTTACTATTTGGAGTCCAAATGTAGGAGTCTATACTAATCTTCTCCACCTCTCCACTCCACCGTACCACCCATCTCCACAACACTCAGCTTTTTAGCACATGACGTAATAATACTAATATAATGCAACAACTTTGTTTACTAAACAGGTCGATGTTCCAGCTGTATATTCGATTTATGGAACATTTAAAAATACAGCAAAATGGACCATTTCACGCACCCACCCCACAATTAACATTACATTTTGAACAAAAAAAAGACGGACTACTTTTATAATAGGGACTATATTAGACACATCGGAGCAACACATACTACACCTACAGATGTCGTGAACTTTCTCATGTAAACTGAGTCATGTAATACCTCGTTCTGTTACCATATCCCCATTTTGGTAAGGTCGGTACGATTCGAGCCCGAGAAATAGAGTAATGACGTCGTAAACATTATTTATGAAGAAAAAAAGACATGTTAGAAATTAGACACGGCATGCTGCTCTGTGATGCGTTTTTTTTTCAAGAAATGATGCGCATGGTATCACGATTGAACGTGTGGCATTTTCATAATTGTATTCTCTATGTCTTGCAACTAAACCTACCATTAATCATAAAGCTATTTTAGGCACAGCACTTCTCCCTTGAAAACATGCATTAGCAGTAATAGTCAGTCTAGCTCGACTGTTCGATCCGTAGATTTGGAAATAACGAAACTAAACTATATAGTACTGAAAATAGTGAACATGCATTGTACAGAAAGACTGTTATCAATATTTCCATAATGATGCAGTGAAAGTGCTTAGAACCGATGTGACGAGTGCGGGCTCGAGACGAGGAAGAAGCAGCACGTTTTAAGAGAACATGCCTTGCAATTTCTTGATATGCAATGATAAAATATATCTGCGAGATTTAAAGTATAAATCAAGTAGATCTACGGACCATCGACCAAATGTGATGCCAAGAAATTATTATATGAAACAGGTATGATACCACACTGATGAATATACGTGTCAAAGATGGCGTGATTAATACAGTACTGGTTCTACCCAGGAAAGCTGGGTTGCTCTGTCTGAACAACATAATCTCAAGCTCAAAGAGTATTTCGGATTGCAGCTGCAATTTAGAGCGTATTCCGGATTCCGGCCAAATTTATTCCAGTGAGGAAGGGGTTACACCCTCCCATATACATTGACCAATTCCGTGCACACTTTCACTTGTGGAAAACAGCAGGTTTAAATACGAAAAAACACTTACAGCTTCCTTCTTATTTTAGCATGAAACACCGTGTCCTCGAGTGTCACAGCATCTTTCCGTCCCAAGCGTCTCACCGATCCTTGACTATGTTCAACGGGAATTGGCGGACTGAAATTCCATATACATCACATATATATATGTCAACTGTCTAAACAACTAAATTAGTGCCATGGTCATTACAATGTCTTTAAAGCAATTTATCGTCGTATTCAACAACCAAACATAACCAGAACTGACATGTCAACGGTTTATTGTTGCTTGAGCAAATGGCGTCATTTAAAACAAGGGAATTAATCGTATTACAATTTTGTTTATCCCATTATATATTTTTTAAGGCTAAACAGAACATACCTTTTCGCATGTTAATCACCAAAACCCACCCACCCACTCTTGACCAGTTCCACCCGTCAACACATTACTTATTTATTTTCTTAAAATGGCATCTTTCTCATGTGACGGATATATATCTGCTATTTCTTTAAAGATTGCTTGTAATCTTGGTACAAATGCAATTTCACCACATAATTCTGTTTAAGGTTACACATGACATATCTTTACGCATGATAATCGCCGCCAACACCAGCAGGCCTGCCAAAACTCCGGCTAAATTTCGGATTCTCCGGATTTTTCATTTGATCCCCGATCTCCGGATTTAAGTGTACAATCTCCGGATTTTCCATCAAATCTTACTTTTTAAAATATGTTCAAGATTTAAAGGCAATATGTTCACATTTCATGCATTGGTCTTGTCACGTTCCCTAGCTAGCAATGCAAAGGAAGGTATTTACAAGTGTCAAATCCATGGGAGGGTGGGGTTCATCGGTGTAATGCACTGGGTGAATATGCAAATAACACCTATACGGATATAATTAATTCCTTCAGTGGAATAACAACATGTGCAATAGTAAAAATATATTACTTGTTTCTTTAATTTGTCAATCTGATTGAAATAGCATTTTTTTTAGGATCTAGCGACTCCTTCTATGTGGTGGTATTACTAAAACATCTGCTGCCGTACATCACGATGATTATAATTTGTTTAAGAGTTATGAAGATTTTGTGTTTGCATTTAGCATGCATCTGTGTATAATAGTATGTGCAATGTCATAAAGAACAGTTGTGGTACAAATTAAACAAGCCCTTCTAATCTATTTACAATGTCTTCCCTAAAGCCAGGAACGTTTAAAAGATACACTTTCCCGCTTAATAAAACAAACTACTTTTGTGCACGTTGAAGTATGTTAATATATTAGTTTCTATAACTATCAAACATGAAAGCATTAGCATAAATTGCAAAAAAATAATTAAGTTGTGCTTTTTAAAAAGGCGAAAATCAAGTAGCTTTAATTTTTTTAAAAATCTCAGGATTGTGTGTTAACAAGTTTTGGCAGGCCTGCACCCGTCAACCCCTTACCAGGTCCACCCCTCCACACACATTAATTATTTATTTTCTTAAAGGTCCTCTTTCTCATTAGTTTTTCCCTGATTGTTCACGGATATATATATATATATATCTGCTCTATCTTGTATGAAGAGCGATGCCTCGTTTTTTTCTAATGGTATTTCAGGTGTATGTTCTCTGAAAAATCTCTGAAATGACTAGCTGCGCTGTTCTCCGACAGCTTTTTTTGTGTTTTCTAATGATCTTGTCGCCCATGTAGCACACAACAGACTCTTGTATTGCATATCATACCATTGTTGACTTGCACATTTCGTTGATCTATTTTGTTGCCCGGTTAGGTGGAACCTGGCTCAAGTGGGTACTGCTTTTTTAACAACGGAATGTCTTAACTCCGGAGCATTCGCAACATTTCACACACTACTTCACGACATTACTTGAATGTAATACGCAGGTTTCCATATTGGTTACGTCAAAACAAATTTGCATTCAAAATCAGAGTTATCATCCAAATGTTGCAATGTTATTCAGCCGATTGCTCCTCAATAGTTTATTTACATGAAAACAGTGATAAAACCTTCATCTTTATTGTAAGAAACAAGCACTATTTTCTGTGCCGTTGCCTTCCGGCTAACATAATGTCAATATTTGAACATACCGAAGCGCCGTGATACACACGAGGCGGGGTCCCGAAGAACGACGGGACTGGCCGATCGTTCACGATTAAACTCCGGAGCTGTTACCATTGTGATATCCCTTATGTACAAGGTCCCATTGTGCGTAGTTTGTATGGTGGTCAAGCGGAAACATTGATGTGAAAGCCCCCTGTCAGCTTCTTTTTTTAAATTATGATCAAGGATGTTGGATATTACAAGCGAGACAAACAACCGATAGATAAACAGAAGCCGGAAGGATGGAGTGACATACGAACACTAAAAAATCGACCGTCATATAACCTGACATGTGTTGAAATTTACGGGAAACATCATACAAAAACAACACTGCACTGCATGTATTGATATTTATCGATACTTACCATAAGTATTTGGCCCTACCATTGGCACCACCCAACCCAACATCTTTTCATTTGCAGTCATTCACCAAAACAAACGATCCAAGTTGAGATGACGATATGGTGACTAAGAGTGAGGTTTGGCGCTCCCTAAAACATGGTTTTAACCACAGGCGGTCTTTTTTTTTGTTGCTTTTGACCATGCAACGCGGTAGCCCTGTTGTCAACTCTTAAGTTTGAGGTGCATCGTCCATTCCTACTATTTATCCTTGTTATTGTTTTTAGTGTTTAATGCGAGTATTTGGTTGAATAATATGAATAGTTCAATAGTTTAGCTTATTGTAACGAAACTAAAGGAGAGTTACAGTTTAAGTAGGATGTAGAATATATATAAAGACAAAAGAAAATGTTAATTCATTTATTTATATCGTTTATTTTAAGACAATTAGCATGCATACACGTAATACATCTATCAGATGTAATTAGATAATAAATAGAATCCGTGCCGTACCGTAATTACCGGCAAACAGCGTGTGTGTAACCGTTTTCATAAATAAATATGTAAAACTATTAAATCAACCTTATTAAATAAATTTCCGACCTGAGGTGAATTATAAGAAATTAATTAAATTACATGATATATTGTATAATAACGATGTGAAATATTCTATATCTGTATTAGTTTCGTAACACTAAGCTCAACTATTCATTACTACTTTCGGTATTCTCCGTACCCAGCAACTGCTATATCCGTTATGTTTCCGCTATGTTTCGGAATGTACTGTACTATACTGTACTGTACGGTAAGGTACGGTACGGCTTGTACCCCAAGCTAAAGAATGGCATGTATCGGCAAGATAGATAAATACGTGTATTAGCTTAAACTACAGTTGTTTTAATGATTCCACGGGAATAAAACAAGTTGTTATACTGACAAAGACGATGAGCCAAAAAATGAAGTGGTATTGGTGAGTGATTTTAATTAGTCTGTCATCATATCAGACGTAAGACAAAGAAACAGCCGGGATAGGTGCAAATTAAATCGGAAATAGTGTTGTTGTTTTTATTTTAAGAAAGTATCATGCAAGTAAGAAATTCGGTTAATATATCGCAAAAATCATGCAATCCGACTAGTTGACCTTTAAAAAAATTGCTTATTACAGTGGCGTTGCTTGTGCAGTGTGGCGGCAGTAAAACGTCTCCCCGTGCTTGCAATCAGAACTGTTATCCATTCGATCTTTGGAGATCGCTGAGCCCGATACTTATAGTTAGTTATCGGTGGTACATTTTCAATTTCTTTTGTTTTCTTACTTAATTTTTGATTCAGTGGTTCCACTACTCCGGCTGATAAAAGGCTCTGGGTATTGTTTAACCACTCATAGGATATGTTGTCTGCTTTTTATACGCAGGCTTCATAACCGCTGCTCCCAACTAAATTCCATTATGTTTATTTCGCTCTTCGGGGCATTTCATTTTATTAGATACTGGGACCATACGCCGTACGACATGGGGAATACATTAAAGAAGGATAACTCCATGTCCACCGCCATATGCATGCCATCTTCGGGATGGTTAACATTGTGTGCTGTTGATTTTATGAATATTGAGTTCTGCTCAACCCGGGGCTAGAGGGCGTGAGCGGTAGCTAGCATACTTCACTACCACTCATGAACAGTCTCAATCAAACCGAGACTGCAATATTTCGTATGTGTCGTGCTCGGCCGTTTCCAAAGGTCCATTATCATACTCTTTTTTTATTGACATAAACTGTTGCAAATCAGTCAATGTCATATGACGTAAAGCAGTAAAAAAAATGATATCAGTTACTTTTATTTTATTTCGCCTGTCCCTAGAACTACCAAAATCAACCAAACTTGTATTAATAACGCGCCAACCTGTATTAAAATATAGACGTTGGCGATGGTCGCTATTCTAACTACCGTGTCGCCGTCTAAAAACACAATTTGCGAACATTAAACGAATGAATATATTCAAAAGTTTAGTACAGTTAACCATATACACCTGTATTCGAGCTGATAATGTCGTTTTATTCCAGGTGGCACAGAGGTTTTGTGTTCAGCCGACTGATCATAGAAACTCTCAAATAAATACAGAAAGTAAGCTAAAAACATGCAATTTATAGCTGCAGCTGAACTGTTTTGCACTCATTTAAAACATATTGCCTGTATTAAAAACAAACGTCCCCATGAAAACAAGTAGGTGTATAGCATGGTATAGCTATAATTAAATCAACAAAGAAGACGGTAACCAACAAGTAATCTTATTGCAAAAGTACACTTCCAGAAAATAGCTCCTGTCTTGTTCAACAAAACCTTCGCCGATTAACCTCATTTAAGGGAGTGTAAGCTGCATGTTGGTTCTCCCAAAACAAAAGCAGGACAAAGGATAAACAATATCCACGCACACTTGTTCTACTTTACATACAGTGTTATTTACCTCGAGCACACATAAACATGTGTATAGTTAGAACTATCGGTTTGCAACATTTACCGATTCCAGGTATTGGAGTGGAGGTATTTAAGTGTGTACAATCGATGATATACAATTTTTCATTTGGAGTGACAAGGTGGTATGAACTGCCTTTTTGTTTCCGACCGATCCAAGACAGTACCCTGCCAACTCTTTTATGTGCATGGTGCCTCATACTTTGCAAATAGTTCTTGGTTTTCAAATTCTGCGTTCTGGGAATGCGACATTTCCGGTTTAAAACTTGAATCCAATGCTATGATTATATATATATATATATATATATATGATAATAATTACACATTTTACATCAAAATACACCTAATAAGAACGTGCGACTATTGAATATCAATCTCATTAAAATCTTATCATAATTACGCTTTGATACTCTCCGCTATAGGATCGGACATCACTCCCTTGAAGGTCACGTCAGATCGACCTTTCATCTAATCAATATTCATGAGAAGATCAACTTAATTCAACCAATGAAATCGCGCGTTTCATATGCACTTCATATAACGTTCGATTGAACTGAACAAACGAAAATCGACTGTTATATATCTATATCCGAATAAAGATAAAGTCTTCGTGTGTTATTGCTGTGGACTGCACGTTAAATTCAAAGAAATGCACTAAATGGCATGTTTTATATCAAGATACGAAGAAAATCATGGGCGCTGCCATATGTTTTTTGAAAATATATATTCCACCGAAATTATTACGACATTAGTACTCTAACTAGTAAGTCATAGTACATCTGGCCCGCTTAGCTCAGTTGATAGCGAACTCGACTGTTGATCCACGAGTGTCACTTTAGTTTGGGTTCAATCCCACGAATCGGTAATGTTTTTTTTTACTGCTATTAAAATCCGTCAAACAACATTTTCTTTAAAAAAAATCAGTAAATATTTAATAATGGTTGGTGTATTATGTTTGTCAATGCAATTATTTTGTGTTGTATAAGCTAAAGTTACGGACATTATCGCTTTCAATACCGAGCGTAGACTGCTCCACAGCGTTTTATTGAAACGCGACATGCAAAGTGAAGCAGTCTATACCGATCAATTTTGTAGGCTAAAATCTGATTGGATAATCGTAAGGTCAATTTGACGTGACCTCCAATGGAGTGTTGTCAGATCCTTGTAGTGTATATTATCGTTATACTATAAAGGGTCTGATTTTAATGAGATTGATTGAATATGTGACCGTTAAACGGTAAAAGGTCATTGACTTGTATTTAAATTAGTTTGCCAGCAAAACTGTCAAAAACAACGGACTTACATTAGAAACTTTCAGTATTAAAATTTGAAAGTTTTCTACTATTAAACGACTCATATACCGTACACAATTTAAAAAATTGAATAGAGTTAACCCTACACCCTTGTATTCAACCTGATAACGTTGTTTATCATAGGTGGCACGTGTTTGTTGTATTCAGCCATATTATCAAACTTAAAAACTGTAAAATAGATCTACTAGTATTGCGAAATAAGTTAAATACATATATTGTTATTTTTGGTTTAAATGTTTTGCAGACAAATGCATTCAAAACAAACATCCCCAAAAAGACAAAAGATATATAATATGACATAGTTATAGTTAAATCAACACAGAAAGGGTAATAGACCACGAGTCTAGTTGCAAAGGTCGCTTAGAACTGGAACATATCTCGTGCCTTGTTTTTTACACTATTTTAACCTACGTTAAGACATACCATTATATAATTGTATCTATAATTCATGATTATTAACTGTATATGAACGTTTTGACATTAGGATATCCATTATCCATGCTTTTTTTAATTTAGTATTTTGACTTGGTACCTATGCTACGCAGGCTGACAGGCTATGGACCCTATGATGACGCCTACCTAAAGCCCATTGGGACGGTGGCGTTTGATGTTTGTCCATGATCTTTCTTATCGTGCCCTTAATGATTTATTCTCTTACTGCTCTGGCTTCTGCCAAGTCATTGAGTACCTTCATTGTGGCTTTCTAGGCTATTGTTTTTTTTGTATCATATTTACACGAGCATATTTGTGTTTTACTTATATTGCCTATTGATGCTGCCTTGTTGGTTAGAGATTAGATAATGGCGGGGATTTTTTTATTTACACTGTCCTGTTTTAATGGGATGACAGTAGGGTAAGTGTGAGGTTTGGTGCACCCTAGAACCGGTTTAAACCCCCAGTGGCCTACTTTGCCACTGACCGATCCAAGGCGGTAGCCCTATTGTCAACCCTTTTGTGTTTGTGTTGTCTTTTGCATTTAATATTGCCTTTGCCTTCTTGTTTGTCTGTCTGCGTGTTTGTTTCTGTGTTTTGTGGTTGACTGTCCTCCTTGAATGCTACTTTCCCTGTCCGATCTTTTTGTATTTCTTTATAACTTCTGCTCCCAACTAAATTCCATTTTGATTATTCCGTCCACTGTTTTTTTCGTTTAGGGCAAACCATTTTGTTAGAAACTAGGACCATACGCCGCTGGTTATAGAATGGTGTGAAAATACCTAATTGAAGGTTCCATGTTCACCGTCATATGCACACCATCTTCGAGATTTTAAATATTGAGTTCTGCTCAACCCGGGGCTAGAAGGCGTGAACGGTAGCAAGCAGTTTACTGCCGTTCGTGAGCAGTCTCTATCAAATCGAGACTGCAATAAAAAAAATGTATTTACTGACAGTGTTCGGGGACTTCCAAGTTTTTTTCCTTTCAGACTTTTTTAATCTGTTTCTCAAAAACGTTAAAGACTAACTTGATGAAAACTCGATTCATTGTTGTACTATAATTGGCAGTTTAGTTTCCTTAATGTATGTAGAAGGATGATTACACGTAACTGTCTAACTTGTAAGTTTGTATTCAGCGTAGTTTTCTCCAAACAACATAAGCTAGACCTTTAATCATTGTTTCATCTTCATTACATGTAGTACGTGTCAATAGTTTATTTAAGACGGAGAACTGCTATTTATAATTAGCAACAAGTAGCACTGTAATTATAATTCCTCAACATTTATAACTGTATAGCATTTTCATCATTATTATATGACCATGTGATAATATAATCATGTTTTGTTGATTTCACAGGTGACTTATAGACCCGTAGGGTCGGGTGTATTAACCATTTGATTATAAATAGTATGTAACTATATATTTGTTTACACATGTCACTATACTAAATAAATGTGCTTGTTTCTTATGTAGTACGAGTTAGTGCCATGTTGAGTCACCCTATCTTAACAGAACTTTGTTGTGTGCATTCCTGAGTTAAAGCAGGCTAAACCAATCAAACGTATTCATCATTGCATCATGTTCAGTATAATACTTAGCAACATGCACCTTATTATTGACCTTGATTTTATAAATAAAAGACTTTGTAATTTATTGACAAAGCGTCATGGAATATTTATCATTGAGTTCTACTCTTTTTTTTATTGATGTCAAATTTTAGCTTTTACAGCCTCTCAAATATGGAATCCTGGATCCTGATATTTTCTGATATAATCAGACGTGATTTGATTCAGTTTCTCTTGAATATGAGGGAAATGAATGTATATTAGCATATGCCTTCATTTGTATAGCACATCATATGCCTAAATTTGTATGGCACATCATATGCCTAAATCTGTATGGCACATCATATTCCTTAATTTGTATGGCACATCATATGCCTTAATTTGTATGGCATATACTATGCCTAAATTTGTATGACACATCATATGCCTTAATTTGTATGGCACATCATATGCCTTAATTTGTATAGCACCTGTGTATGTTGTGTTGTCATATGTGTATGAAGTTATCACTAATGGGTATACATTTATAACGGGGATATAAACAGGAAACACAACACAAACAGTAGAACAGACTCAATAAAACCGAGTCTGCTACTTTTCTCTCTTGTTTGTGTTTGTTGCTTCCAATGGATCACCTTTTCAGTATTTTCAATTAACCGTTTTGACACTGTAGACATCATTTCTGTGTGTCTTTTGAAGTCAAATTATTATTAATTGATTTACTATTTGGAGTCCAAATGTAGGAGTCTATACTAATCTTCTCCACCTCTCCACTCCATTCTACCACCCATCTCCACAACTCCAATACACTCTACCACCCATCTCCACAACTCCAATACACTCTACCACCCACCTCCACAACTCCAATATACTCTACCACCCATCTCCACAGCTCCAATACACTCTACCACCCACCTCCACAACTCCAATATACTCTACCACCCATCTCCACAACTCCGATACACTCTACCACCCATCTCCACAGCTCCAATACACTCTACCACCCATCTCCACAACTCCGATACACTCTACCACCCATCTCCACAACTCCAATACACTCTACCACCCATCTCCACAACTCCAATACACTCAGCTTTTTAGCACATGCCGTAATAATACTAATATAATGCAACAACTTCGTTTACTAAACAGGTCAAGTTTCCAGCTGTAGATTCGATTTGTGGAACATTTTCCTTTAGAATACATTTAAAGCCATACATATTATTCTTAAAAATACAAAATTGAAATGGACCATTTCACGCACACATCCCACAATTAACATTACATTTGAAACAAAAAAGGAAGAACTACTGTTTATAATGGAGACTATTTTCGACATGTCGGAGCAACCTATACAAAATAGTTGTTATAAATCTACATATGTCGTGATTACTCCCATGTAACCGAGTCATGTATTACCACATTCCCATTTTGGTAAGGTCGGTACGATTCGAGCCCGAGAAATAGTGTAATGTTTTGACGTAGTAATTATTAATTATGAAAGGTATGTTAGAAATAGAAAA
Organism: Cyrtodaria siliqua; assembly: GCA_037043455.1. NCBI lineage: Eukaryota > Metazoa > Mollusca > Bivalvia > Adapedonta > Hiatellidae > Cyrtodaria > Cyrtodaria siliqua. The sequence goes on from JAWPHD010012704.1 coordinate 21,816, forward strand.
CGGCATGCTTGTTATGATATATTTACGTTATATTTACGATATGCTTGTTCTGTGATAGTCTTTTTCAAGAAATGATGCGCATGGTATCATGTTTGAACCGTGTACCATTTTCATAATTGCATTCTCTATGTCTTGCAATTAAACGTAACATTAATCATAAAGCTATTTTAGGCACAGCACTTCTCCGTTGAAAATGTATGCCTAGCTCGACTGTTCGATCCGTAGATTTGAAAATAACGAAACTAAACTAAAGTACGGAAAAAACTGAAACATAACTTTCGTTGCTAGATCTGGGTAGTTTTGTACGTTGGCCCGTTTAGGACACACACTTTTTATTTTTATCTCGAGCGCTGGACTTACTATATTGGGTGCTCGACTTAGTATCTCGAGCGCTCGACTTGCTATCTCGATCGCTCGAATTAGTAGTTTCTCGAGCGCTCGATTTACTATTTCGAGCGCTCGAGATACTAAGTCGAGCGCTCGAGATAAAAAAAAAATGTGTGTCCTAAACGGGCCACCGTAGTTTTGAGATCAGGGTATTGTAGTGATTTAAGTGATATTAGGTAATAGCTGAAAATGATGACGCATGACTGACTTCATAAGTGTAGTCAATATATTGCATTTCAAAGGTTTATCTCAAACATAAATATGATGCACTGTAAGAATATTTAGACAAGGGCAAACAAGAATAACTCATTTAAAACAAAACACATTTGAAGCGACAAAAAATGTGTTTCTAGATGAGGTATGCCTGTTGTAGCCTAGTCACACTGCACAGGCGGACTTATTGAAATATGTTGCCAACAAATTACGACGTGTAAAACGATTGATTAAATAACGAGGTAAATAGAATGGAATGAACATAAAAACGAGAGTACCGCAAGCACATTTGAAAACATATTGAACGCCGTGTATTTACTGGATGATTGATTGCAAGAACGAAGGTTCATAGCTGATGTACAGGTTCTTATATGATAGCCTTTAATATAAAATGTATTAAACGAGTTGAATAACATGATATGACGCGAGGTTGTGCCGAGCATCATACCCTTTTTATCCAACGAATTCCATGGATTGAATATTTAATAGTCACGAATGTCAAATACAATTTATCAAGGGGACACTGTAGCTCAGTAAATAGAACGCTGGACACTGAATCCGGAGATTACGGATTCGAGCCGTCACTGGCATCGCTGGGTTACTAGGGTGCGTCATTACGGAAGACACGTCCACTGGCATCGTCCGTCGGGTGGATGTATCTGAATTTATCCTCCGAGCACTACAAAGAATCATAAGAATCCAGGCGATAGTAAGAGTATGGCAGGGTTCCCGAATTGCTTTATATCCATTCTCTTTCTCTGGGACTCCTCGAAATAACCTAAATAAAGGAGATTATGGGTAGATGTATAGACTTGTCTTTACTAAGTGTGTAGAGTAATGGCCATGAATATATATGTAGACAGGTACTTACTAGGTTACAAAGTAATGACCATGCATATATATGTAGACAGGTCCTTACTAGGTTACAAAGTAATGGCCATGAATATATATGTAGACAGGTCCTTACTAGGTTACAAAGTAATGGCCATGCATAAATGTGTAGACAGGTCCTTACTAGGTTACAAAGTAATGGCCATGCATATATGTGTAGACAGGTCCTTACTAGGTTACAAAGTAATGGCCATGCATATATGTGTAGACAGGTCCTTACTAGGTTACAAAGTAATGACCATGCATATATGTTTAAGGTCGTATTCAACACGTAACCAAACATTACCACAACTGACATGTCAACGGTCTGTTGTGGCGTCATTTAAAACAAGGGAAGTAATCGTATTACAAATGCAATATTTTCATTGTATTATTCCGTTTAAGGCTACACAGAACATACCTTTACGCATGTTAATCACCACACACACCCATCAACCCTTGACAAGCTCCACCCGTCCACACACTACTTATTTCTGAATTCCTTCAGTGGAATAACAACATGTGCAATAGTAACAATATATTACTTTCTTTTTTAATTTGCCAATCTGATTGAAATAGCAATTTCTAGGAGCTAGCGATCATGTGGTGATATTACTAAAACAGCTGCTGCCGTACATCACGATGATTATAATTTAAGAGTTATGAAGATTTTGTGTTTGCATTTAGCATGCATCTGTGTAGAATAGTATGTGCAATGTCATAAAGAACAGTTGTGGTACCAAGCCTTTCTAATCTATTTACAAAGTCTTCCCTAAAACCAGGAACGTTTAAAAGATACACTTTCCCGCTAAATAAAACAAACTACGTTTGTGCACGTTGAAGTATGTTAGTATATTAGTTTCTATAACTATCAAACATGAAAACGTGAGCATAAATTGCAAAAAAAATAATTCAGTTGTGCTTTTTAAAAAGACGAAAATCAAGTAGCGCGCTCCAATTTTCATTTAAAAATGTTCTTCGCGCGCTTTAAGTTTTTTAAAAATCTCAGGATTGTGTGTTAACAAGTTTTGGCAGGCTATATATGTTAAACTATGTGCTTAGAAAGGTTTAAAAAAATTATATTATTGGGAACATACAAAAAAAAAAGGAATTGTATCATTATGGGCTAATTTGTGCATAAATTGTGGTAATGGTCAACCCCTTACCAGAAGTCCACCCCTCCACACACATTACTTATTTCTTTTCTTAAAGGTCCTCTTTCTCAATAATTTTGCTCCTCTTGTTCACGGATATATATATATCTGCTCTATCTTGTATGAAGAGCGATGCCTCATTTTTTTTCCAATGGTACTTCAGGTGTATGTTCTCTGAAATGACGAGCTGCGCTGTTCTCCGACAGCCTTTTTTGTGTTTTCTAAAGATCTTGTCGCCAATGTAGCACACAACAGACTCTTGTAATACATATGATACCATTGCTGACTTGCACATTTGGTTGATCTATTTTGTTGCCTGGTTAGGTGGAACCTGGCTGAAGTGGGTACTGCTGTTTTAACAACGGAATGTCTTAACTCCGGAGCATTCGCAACATCTCACACACTACTTCACAGCATTACTCGAATGTAATACGCAGGTTTCCATATTGGTTACGTCAAAACAAATGGGTTTCAAAATCAAAGTTATTATCCAAATGTTGCAATGTTATCCAGCCGATTGCTCCTCAATAGTTTATTTACATGAAAACAGTGATAAAACCTTCATCTGCATTGTAAGAAACAAACACTCAACGCAAATTATACATCAACACGAGTGGCTAGCGGCCATATTGTCTGCATAGCAACAATGCACTATTTTCTGTGCCGTTGCCTTTCGGCTAACAGAATGTCAAGATTTTGAACATACCGAAGCGTCGTGATACACACGAGGCGGGATCCCGAAGAATGACGGGACTGGTCGATCGTTCACGATTAAACTCCGGAGCTGTTACCATTTTCTTTTTGATATCCCTTATGTACAAGGTCCCATTTTGCGTAGTTTGTATGGTGGTCAAGCGGGAACATTGATGTGAAAGCCCCCAGTCAGCTTATTTTTTTAATTATGATCAAGGATGTTGGATATTACAAGCGAGACAGACAACCGATAGATAAACAGAAGCCGGATGGATGGAGTGACATATGAACACTAAGTCAGCCATGCTATGCACTTAATTACTTACTAAAATTATTGACGAAAATATCCTTCTTTGGTTATTTATATACAGTTTATGCATAAATGCACAGAAATACATTTCACACTGAATTTCATATTGACGAATATGGAAAACAAGAGTGCTAAACTGTCATAAAATACGCCCGTCGTGAAAAGTAAAGATTGGAAATTGACTTGAATCTAAATTACAATTACTGTTATTGAGTGGTATTTATCAGTTTCAACTATTTTAACCCAAAAATGTATTCGTTAGTTTCAACAATTTTAACCCACAAAGTGCAATAACTTTGGGAGTAAAAGGTTGGGATCTGGTTGGTTATCAAAATATATCGATATTTGCTTGGTCATAAGCATTGTGTCAAAGTTAGGTTACATTTGAATTAGGTTTACTCAAGTTATTGAGCAAATATCATATATTTCAACAATTGTTACACATTAAGGACCATGAAAAAAGCAGCCAACTCGAAAAATGGAAATCGATATATGGTGACAAACCAGTCAGGTCCAGTGCTTAGTAAAAAGACCAGTCAAGCGACAACAGTCCAGTGTTTTTGGTTCTTGGATCGGGGCGGGTGTGCCCGTGGCCGAGTGGTTAGATATACTGACTTGATACCACTTCCCCCTCACCGCTGTGGGTTCGATCCATCACGGGCCTAGGAATCTTTATGCGAGGAAGCTATCCAGCTGGCTTGGGGAACGCGGGTGGTTCTACCCGGGTGCCCGCCCGTGCAAGCAAATTGCTCAGAGGGGCACCTGGGGTCCTCCTCCACCAATGGAAGATATTAGCGGCTATTTGTAGTTCATATTATGAAGCTTCTATGTTATGTTCACAGCTGTTTTTTGTACTGGTTACATTTTTATCGTATTTGAGGTGCGACCTAAATATATCGGATAATATATCGTGTGTGAATTGTGGGCTCACCAACAGAACTGTCAATATCAAGCACAATCACCATGGTAGATGAACCTGTTTATGAAGTAAAATCTGTAAATATCACATGGAGCAAAACATTCTATTTTATCTACATAAACAAGCGAATGCAAAGAAACGCGTACTGCATTTTTACTTTTTAATCAAAAATTGTGTGTCGATATCTCTTATTTTCTTTCAGTTGGTAATGTCCGTTCGTGTTTCTGATTTGTAGTATTATATAAACAAAGACACATAGATAAATACCTCCTTTTATTGATTAAAACTACTACAGATTCTCGTCATACAAACAAATACATGGCAATATAAATTCACGTGGCAAATATAATACATTCTTGTTTATGAAAAAAAATGATGCGAAACAAGAATATACTTACGTTATCTCTATCTACATCTAGTTATTACAAAAACATATAGTACATAATAGCTGTATGTGTGTAGTAATGCAATTGAAACTAGAAATTGTGTCCATAAGACACGGATACTCCGCTTTTACTCTGTCAGTCATTTAACTAGATGGGTGTTCCGCGGAACACGTGTATCGCCTGTCAGCGCTTTGTCAGTATAACAAGGTTTTTTTGGACCCAGATAAATAATCTTGACAAACTGGCCTGACAAAGTTTTCGTGAAGAAAAAAATGAGTATTTAACCCATACAATGACCTTCAGTGTGCCCTGACCTTTATATTTTAGTATGGCCATGTCGATGTCGTCATGACAAGTGTAGAAGAAATACAAATAATTGAGACAGTTATAGCCAACGGTAAGTTTTCGTGAAGAAAACAGTATTTAACCCATATAATGACCTTCAGTGTGCCCTGACCTTTATATTTTAGTATGGCCATGTCGATGTTGTCATGACAAGTGTAGAAGAAATAAAAAGAATTGAGACAGTTATAGCCAACGGTAAGTTTTCGTGAAGAAAACAGTATTTAACCCATATAATGACCTTCAGTGTGACCTTGACCTTTATATTTTAGTATGGTCATGTCGATGTTGTCATGATGAGTATATATTGAAAGTTTGATAAAGAAATATTAAGAAATGAGAAAGTTATAACCAACGTTAAGTTTTTTGTTGAAGAAAATGAGTATTTAACCCATAATATGACCTTCAGTGTGACCTTGACCTTTATATTTTAGAATGGTCATGTCGATGTTGTCATGATGAGTATATATTGAAAGTCTGATGAAGAAATATCAACAAATGAGAAAGTTATAACCAACGTTAAGTTTTCATGAAGAAGAAAATGTGTATTTAACCCATATAATGACCTTCAGTGTGATTTTGACCTTTATATTTTAGTATGGTCATGTCGATGTTGTCATGATGAGTATATATTGAAAGTTTGATGAAGAAATTTCAAGAAATGAGAAAGTTATAACCAACGTTAAGTTTTCGTGAAAAATACTATTTAACCCATATAATGACCTTCAGTGTGACCTTCACCTTTATATTTTAGTATGGTCATGTCGGTGTTGTCATGATGGGTATATATTGAAAGTTTGATGAAGAAATATCACGAATGAGAAAAATATAGTCAACGTTAAGTTTTCGTGAAGAAAAAAATGAGTATTTAACCCATATAATGACCTTCCGTGTGACATGGACCTTCATATTTTAGTATGGTCATGTCGATGTTGTCATGATGAGTATATATTGAAAGTTTGATGAAGAAATATCACGTTAAAATGCAATAACCTGTTTAAAATTACCTATTAAATGTTTTCATTTTACAATATGAAAACATTTCATAATATAATATGAAAACATTTAAAGCCGAAATTAAGGTTTTAAAATATTTCATACCGCAGCCATCCCCGTTTTCTTGGAGAAGGGGTGGATAGGGTATGAAAGTTAATTCTCGGACCACGTAATGGTCCCCACGAAAACAAGGAGGTATATATCATTGTATAGCTATAATTAAATTAACACAGAAAGAGTAACTGACAAAGTTTCAAAAGTACATTTCTAGAAAATAGCTCGTGCCCTATTCGTCATAACCTTCACCGCTTAACCGCATTGTGAGCATGTAAGCCGCGTGATTTTTCTCCTAAAACAAAAACAGGGTCAGGGATAAACGAAATACTCGCATTCGCTACTTGAATAACCTTGACTCTTTTTTTTGTTTGGAAAACATGAACATCGACATTATATTAAGTAGATCCACGAGTATACCAGTTGCAATCAACTATAAACATATATCAAATGCATACTTATAGCATGGTCACTGAAATTCCCTTTGTATTTGCACAGGTGTAAATCGTTTGATTGAAAATAACACCGTCAAAATGAATGGTGTACTCTATCTACCAGTTATCGAAAGTTAGAGTATGACAGACAACTGAAATAGACATGCTACAAGACAAATAGAGTTTGGTCTTATCTCGTCGGTTGTTTTAAACACCTCGATGGGCTAGATTTAAGCACATCAATTGTAATAGACAATAAAACGATAGTTTGGTCAAGTCTTTCGTCTCACAAGAAAATTAATTTACCAATATAAAGTACATGCTATTCTTCTAAGAGAGATGTTTGTTTGTTTTTTGTTTAATAAACAGGTCGTTTTTTTGTTGTTGTTTATTTTAACTTTTCTTTAGAATCCATTACTGAAAGACATAGGGTCACATGTACTTTTGATAAATACAACAACAAAATGAACCATTTCGCGCACACACACAGCAATTAACTTTTTTTTTCAACAAACAAGAAGCAGAGGCCTATTTCTGTTTATAAAAGGGACTATATTCGACACCTCGTAGGAACATATTTTAACTAGTGATTATATATATACACACACTTCGTGTGCCTTATTTCTAAACACTGAGTCCCTAACAACTAGTCAGGTTACCACATTCCGCGTTTGGTAATGACATTACGAGTCGGGCGGCGAAAAATAGTGTAATATTTCGACGTAGAAAACCTCTTTACTCATACGAAAGGTATGTGGGAAATGAAGTTCAGAATGCTATTGATGATATATTTGCTCTATATTTGCTGTTTGGGCGTGTGTGTTTTTCCAGAACTGATGCGCACGGTATAACATACATATAACACAGAAACAACCAAACCTAATATCACATAGCTACAACATTTCTCTATTTTTACTTGTTGGTGCTGGTATTAAAAGAAGTGATTAGTCAAGTCGGCAAACTAAATCAAAGTACAAACAATACTGAAACATGGAGTATGGAGGAGTATTGAGGCAATAACTACATAATGCTTTTGTTACGTTTCTTGTTGGCTATTCGGTCATTTGCTTTCGCCTTACAGATAAATGGATAGTGACATTGATTAATAAAAATGATCATTATTTTATTCCAACATATGAAGTTTGCAATTGCACACGCTGTACTGTATAAGTAGGTGAAGGTCAAACTTTAATGTAAAGTACCGAAATTCGAAAAGTAAGTGAAGGTCAAACTTTAATGTAAAGTACCGAAATTCGGAAAGTAGGTGAAGGTCAAACTTTAATGTAAAGTACCGAAATTCGAAAAGTAGGTGAAGGTCAAACTTTAATGTAAAGTAACACAATTCAAAAAGTAGGTGAAGGTAATTCACATTAAGCTACGTTTAGTAGGAACCCACTGCTGTCATATAGATGTAAACATGGGGCTACACTGTATGCCGGCTTCCTCTGCGAACTCTGCGAACCATTGTGAGCAGGCAGCGCTGATCAGCTCTCCGCAAATATAAACAAAAATGCTTCCGATTGTCATTAACGGAATATAGATACTTTCACATTCTTTGAATATAAATAGTTTTAAGTCACAGAAGTGTAACACGTCCATTGATGTTTGTGAATTGTGTGTTTCGACATTTAAATGCAGTGTTGTCATTCATATCTAGGCCCAATTTAAAAACGAATAGCTTACACTCTCATTACAAATGGTCCATATGTTGCCAAAAAAATCCACAGAAAAGTGGGGGTCATGTATTTTTTGAAAAAGAACTTGTCTCCTGGATGAATGCTCCCTTTAAAACATTATCACTGAAATGCCAAAATATTGCATGCATACACTCATTTCCATATAAGCAAAAACAATTCAGAACTTAAATTTTAACATGACAATACTTGAAAATTGTAACAAATAGATCAACAATGTGATACAAAAATGGCACTTTAAATTAGTGAAAATGCATTTTTTTTACAAAAAGAAACGAGAACTATTTACTGACCGCCATTAGGCCGACACTTCCTGTGCAGATATGGTTGTGTTAACCTAGACATAATAGCCATACAAGTATCTGGGTGATCTGAAACGAGTGAACCGTTACCACGTGATCAATACTATCACTGCTGATCTTCATAGTTTTTTTTTTTACATGGTAAAGCAGATCAGCTGAAATATAAAACATTTATTATATACTTTCCAGTGAAATAGTGGATTTTATGATTAAAATAAAACCTTATATTTTCATTGTTTATATTTCCTCCCTTTATTTATTTTTTATTAAATTGTTGTTTCTCAATCCATTTTATATAAAATAAAAAGGCAATGCTATTTAAAATAATTTCCTGTTATACTGGGCAATGACGTGCGATTTTGTGTTTGTGAATAATAAAGTCTACACTGTTAACTTTACCACTGTCTACACAGTATACTTTTTCACCCTGGATGCAAGATACAATATTTTATTAACCAATTAAGGGCTCTCGAGGGCCAAGTAATTTAGTACATTGATAAAAAAGATGATAAATAACAAATGATAGATAAATAACAAAATCATGACAAAACAACCAGAGCGCATACATTGAACAGAGCAGATCTTTAAACTACAAACACAACATGTAATTTTATGGTACTTTTAGTGACTATTAATGCTATTTGTGCTTTTCAACAGACTGCATTAAATAGTGCTTTCAGAATGTTTATATTTTCACAAGATAAGAGTCAAATGAGTTGATTACGTGAATCCAAGCATTCATTCTGAACATTCTGAAAAGATGCATGTTAATTAAGTATATATTTTATCTGAATATTAAGAGCCTGCTAGGAGGATATGCATCTCATCTTCTATAGAATAACTGTTACAATGTTCACATAATCTATGTTCAACAGGAGTATTATTATAGCTACCCGATTCGATTTTCAGTTTACTGGAACTGAGGCAAAACTTAGCAATGGCAACTTTTTTTCAAAAATATCTATACTACACAGGTACTCTTCTAATTTGAAAAACATGTTTAAAAGTAAAGTAAGTTCTCAATTTTCCAGGAAGGAGTTTAGCTTTGTCTTTGTCCCAGTTTTCCTGGAACTTCTCTAATAAGTTTAGTTTTACTGTTTTGACAAGTTCTGACCTTACTGAAGGAGAGTTAGTAGAAAATTGATCAATGCCTATGCGAGAACTTTGAGAAATAATAAAATGTCTGATTACCACGACCTTACCAAACCTTTTGAAAGACGGATTATTGACTAGACGACGATAATATTTCAACATTGACATGATAAAATCAAAGTAAATAGGAAGCTCACTCACGGCAGACATGACATCACAGTTGGTGTTTTTCCTATGTACCCCTAAACTATATTTACAGTACCTTATATGAGTTTTTTAAATTCAAACTTATTAGACAGCTTGGTTAAGTCACAAGGAATAACATTCCTTCTACCAAAAGATCTCCAGCACTCACTGCCATATAATAAAACTGGCTTGATTGTATGGTCAACTACGTGCACACCTGTGGATATACCTGGATGTAAGGAGTTGACATTTTTCCATAACATAAACAGGGCTTTTAAGCCTTTCTTTTACAAGTCACTTCCAGCTTGTGTAAAACAACCAGATTCACATATAACTCCAAGATAATAGCACAGATCGATATTGACGTCACACAATAGGACTGTAAATTTCACGAAAATATCATGTCATTGAACAATAGAAGCACATTCAAATTCAATAGATTCCCGATCTGTTTTCGGACAAAATCATATATAATTTATTATGTGTCTGAATGAAATCTATTTTAGCCATGTTAAGCAATCTTGATCCATGCTATTGTAAGAGGAGACGCATTCTAAAGGTTGGTTTTGAATGATGACTCGTTTACAAGTATAACTGCCTTATTAAATATTTACCCTTTAGATTTCGAAAAATTAATATTGAGACACCAGTCCTGACAAAACTGATCAAGTTTGCTTAATTTTTCTTGTAAGCCAATGACTGTAGTAGATAAAAGAACAATATCGTCTGCGTACATAGAACAATCTAACATAGTGTTATAAAGGATAGGCGGATCGGCTGTACCCGATAAATAATCCGGCAAGTCAAGTTTATAACGATTTTGAAAAGGTTCGGACTGAGATTATCTCCTTCCTAACACATTTCTGTGAAATAGAAGAATCTGTAACTGAATTACTGTATACCTAAGTTACACATAGAAGATTCCTATAATACATAGTTGTATTACTTTATAAAAGAGTCCTCCTATCTCCATGCCAATCTTGCCTAGTCTACACAGTTTCCATAACACAAATACCGTTGCATACACGGTCAACCATTCTTTTTTTTTCAAACTCAAATATCTCCATTTACAGAAGTTTACTGGGGGAATGATGTGTCACGTTGCATTCTAGTGAATATATATCAATATGTTACCCCCAAATTGGGTACAGATTGGGCTAGAAACGAACTTATGGTCGAAAACCTTCCTCGCTCCTCGCTTCAAATTTGGAAAACTGAATTATGTCCACTTTGGACGCAGATTACGTCTATGGAACGTTTATTACGAGCATGCCATGGGTGTTGTTCTTAGCATTAAGAATTTAGGTGCATGTCTGTAACACTGAGTGAGCGAAATAACGGAAATAAAGAAAGAGGTTGGTTTTCACTATATACATACCTCGCATGTTTTGCTTGCCGCCATCTTCTTCCATCTATACGGTTTCCCCAGAAAAGTATTCACGGTTTCGACTATTAGTGCATTTCTACATGCTAACATGTGGTGTTGGCCAATCTCATGAATCTGTCTAGATACATTGCTTTTATTACATTCCACCATGTGACGTTTGCCAATCTGTCTAGTGGAATTACTCATTATTACATTCCACCATGTGACGTTTGCCAATCTGTCTAGTGGAATTACTCATTATTACATTCCACCATGTGACGTTTGCCTATCTGTCTAGTGGAATTGATCATTATTACATTTCACCATGTGACGTTTGCCAATCTGTCTAGTGGAATTGCTCATTATTACATTCCACCATGTGACGTTTGCCAATCTGTCTAGTGGAATTGCGCATTATTACATTCCACCATGTGACGTTTGCCAATCTGTCTAGTGGAATTGCTCATTATTACATCCCACCATGTGACGTTTGCCAATCTGTCTAGTGGAATTGCTCATTATTACATTCCACCATGTGACGTTTGCCAATCTGTCTAGTGGAAATTTCTCATTATTACATTCCACCATGTGACGTTTGCCAATCTGTTTAGTGGAATTGCGCATTATTACATTCCACCATGTGACGTTTGCCAATCTGTCTAGTGGAATTGCTCATTATTACATTCCACCATGTGACGTTTGCCAATCTGTCTAGTAGAATTGCTCATTATAACATTCCACCACGTGACGTTTGCCAATCTGTCTAGTGGAATTGCTCATTATTACAATCCACCATGTGACGTTTGCCAATCTGTCTAGCGAAATTGCTCATTATTGCATTCCACCATGTGACGTTTGCCAATCTGTCTAGTGGAATTGCTCATTGTTGCATTCCACCATGTGACGTTTGTCAATCTGTCTAGTGGAATGCGCATTATTACATTCCACCATGTGACGTTTGCCAATCTGTCTAGTGGAATTGCTCATTATTACATTCCACCATGTGACGTTTGCCAATCTGTCTAGTGGAATTGCTCATTATTACAATCCACCATGTGACGTTTGCCAATCTGTCTAGTGGAAATGCTCATTATTACAATCCACCATGTGACGTTTGCCAATCTGTCTAGTGGAATTGCTCATTATTACAATCCACCATGTGACGTTTGCCAATCTGTCTAGTGGAAATGCTCATTATTACAATCCACCATGTGACGTTTGCCAATCTGTCTAGTGGAATTGCTCATTATTACATTCCACCATGTGACGTTTGCCAATCTGTCTAGTGGAATTGCTCATTATTACAATCCACCATGTGACGTTTGCCAATCTGTCTAGTGGAAATGCTCATTATTACAATCCACCATGTGACGTTTGCCAATCTGTCTAGTGGAATTGCTCATTATTACAATCCACCATGTGACGTTTGCCAATCTGTCTAGTGGAAATGCTCATTATTACAATCCACCATGTGACGTTTGCCAATCTGTCTAGTGGAATTGCTCATTATTACAATCCACCATGTGACGTTTGCCAATCTGTCTAGTGGAATTGCTCATTATTACATTCCACCATGTGACGCTGCTCATTATTACATTCCACCATGTGACGTTTGCCAATCTGTCTAGTGGAATTGCTCATTATTACATTCCACCATGTGACGTTTGCCAATCTGTCTAGTGGAATTGCTCATTATTACATTCCACCATGTGACGTTTGCCAGTCTGTCTAGTGGAATTGCTCATTTTTACATTCCACCATGTGACGTTTGCCAATCTGTCTAGTGGAATTGCTCATTATAACATTCCACCAGGTGACGTTTGCCAATCTGTCTAGTGGAATTGCTAATTATAACATTACACCATGCCACATCTTCTGTACTGACTGTACTGTATAGTGACAAAGGTCGTTTTTACATGTTAACATGTGACGTGAACGGGAAACGTTATTTTCGCAAGGACACGTTTTTTAATGTAAATACTATTTTTCGATTTAGTGTCTCCACATATATCCATTGCCATTACACTGTAACCTAGTGAGGACCAGTCTACACATATATCCATGGCCGTTACTATGTAGCCTAGTAAGGACCCGTCTAAACATCTATCCATGGCCATTACCCGTAACCTAGTAAGGACCAGTCTACACATATATTCATGGCCATTACTATATAAACTTAGTAAAGACAAGTCTATATATCTACCCATCATCTCCTTTGCATCGGTTGTAAATTACTATGTAATATTCTGACATATTTGAAACGAAGTGGTAAATACGTCCGCTGACTCTAATCTACCCATGACCATTAGTCTGTAACCTAAATAAGGAACGGTATACACATATATAGCCATGGCCATTACTCTGTAACCTAGTAAGGACCAGTCTACACATATATCCTTGGCCATTACTCTGTAACCTCAGTAAGGACCTCTCTAAATATATATCCATGGCCATTACTCTGTAACCTAGTAAGGACCAATCTACACATATATCCATGGTCATTACTCTGTAACCTAGTAAGGACCTGACTACACATATATCCATGACCATTACTCTGTAACCTAGTAAGAATCAGCTACACATATATATGACCATTACTCTGTAACCTAGCAAGGACCAGTATACACATATATCCATGGCCATTACTCTGTAACCTAGTAAGGACCTGACTACACATATATCCATGACCATTACTCTGTAACCTAGTAAGGACCAGCTACACATATATATGACCATTACTCTGTAACCTAGCAAGGACCAGTATACACATATATCCATGGCCATTACTCTATAACCTTAGTAAGGACCAGTCTACACAAATATCCATGGTCATTACTCTATAACCTAGTAAGGACCAGTCTACACATATATATGACGATTACTCTGTAACCTAGTAAGGACCAGTCTACACATATATATGACGATTACTCTGTAACCTAGTAAGGACCAGTCTACACATATATATGACCATTACTCTGTAACCTATTAAGGACCAGTCTACACATATATATGACCATTACTCTGTAACCTAGTAAGGACCAGTCTACACATATATATGACCATTACTCTGTAACCTATTAAGGACCAGTCTACACATATATATGACCATTACTCTGTAACCTAGTAAGGACCAGTCTACACATATATATGACCATTACTCTGTAACCTATTAAGGACCAGTCTACACATATATCCATGGCCATTACTCTGTAACCTAGTAAGGACCAGTCTACACATATATCCATGGCCATTACTCTGTAACCTAGTAAGGACAAGTCTTCACATATATCCATGGCCATTACTCTGTAACCTAGTAAGGACCAGTCTACACATATATCCATGGCCATTACTCTGTAACCTTATTAAGGACCAGTCTATACATATATCCATCACCATTACTCTGTAACCTAGTAAGGACCAGTCTACACATATATCCATCACCATTACTCTGTAACCTAGTAAGGACAAGTCTACACATATATATGACCATTACTCTGTAACCTTAGTAAGGACCAGTCTGCACATATATATGACCATTACTCTGTAACCTAGTAAGGACCAGTCTACACATATATCCATGGTCATTAGTCTTTAACCTAGTAAGGACCTGTCTACACATATATCCATCACCATTACTATGTAACCTAGTAAGGACCAGTCTACACATATATCCATCACCATTACTCTGTAACCTAGTAAGGACCAGTCTACACATATATCCATCACCATTACTCTGTAACCTAGTAAGGACCAGTCTACACATATATCCATCACCATTACTCTGTAACCTAGTAAGGACCAGTCTACACATATATCCATCACCATTACTCTGTAACCTAGTAAGGACCAGTCTACACATATATCCATGACCATTACTCTGTAACCTTAGTAAGGACCAGTCTGCACATATATATGACCATTACTCTGTAACCTAGTAAGGACCAGTCTACACATATATCCATGGACATTACTCTGTGACCTAGTAAGGACCTGTCTACACATATATGCATGGCCATTACTCTGTAACCTAGTAAGGACCTGTCTACACATATATCCATGGTCATTACTCTGTTACCTAGCCAAAACTAATCTACACATATATCCATGATCGTTACTCTGTAACCTAGTAAGGACCTGTCTACACATATATCCATGATACATATATCCATGACCATTACTCTGTAACCTTGTAAGGACCAGTCTACTAATATATATGACCATTTCTCTGTAACCTAGCAAGGACCAGTCTACACATATATCCATGATACATATATCCATGACCATTACTCTGTAACCTTGTAAGGACCAGTCTACACATATATCCATGACCATTACTCTGTAACCTTGTAAGGACCAGTCTACACATATATCCATGACCATTACTCTGTAACCTAGTAAGGACCCGTCTACACATATATCCATGACCATTACTCTGTAACCTAGTAAGGACGTGTCTACACATATATCCATGATACATATATCCACGACCATTACTCTGTAACCTTGTAAGGACCAGTCTACACATATATCCATGACCATTACTCTGTAACCTAGTAAGGACCCGTCTACACATATATCCAAGACCATTACTCTGTAACCTAGTAAGGACCAGTCGACACATATATATTACCATTACGCTGTAACCTAGTAAGGACCTGTCTACACACATATCCATGACCATTACTCTGCAATCTAGTAAGGACCAGTCTACACATATATCCATGGCCATTACCCTGTTACATAGTAAGGACCAGTTTACACATACTTATGACCATTACTCTGTAACCTAGTAAGGACCAGTCTACACATATATCCATGACCATTACTATGTAACCTAGTAAGGACCAGTCTACTAATATAGTCATGGCCATTACTCTGTAACCTAGTAAGGACCTGTCTACACATATATCCATGGTCATTACTCTGTTACCTAGCCAAAACTAATCTACACATATATCCATGACCGTTACTCTGTAACCTAGTAAGGACCTGTCTACACATATATCCATGGCCATTACGCTGTAACATAGTAAGGACCAGTCTACACATATATCCATGACCATTACTCTGTAATCTATTAAGGACCAGTCTACACATATATCATGGTCATTACTCTGTATTCTAGTAAGGACCTGTCTATACATATATCCATGGCCATTACTCTGTAACCTTAGTAAGGACCAGTCTATATATATATCCATCACCATTACTCTGTAACCTAGTAGGGACCAGTCTACACATATATCCATCACCATTACTCTGTAACCTAGTAAGGATCAGTCTACACATATAGCCATGGCCATTACTCTGTAACCTTAGTAAGGACCAGTCTGTACATATATCCATGACCATAACTCTGTAATCTAGTAAGGACCTGTCTACACATATATCCATGATACATATATCCATGACCATTAGTAACCTTGTAAGGACCAGTCGACACATATATATGACCATTACTCTGTAACCTAGTAAGGACCTGTCTACACACATATCCATGCCCATTACTCTGCAATCTAGTAAGGACCAGTCTACACATATATCCATGGCCATTACCCTGTTACATAGTAAGGACCAGTCTACACATATCTATGACCATTAGTCTGTAACCTAGTCAGGACCAGTCTACACATATATCCATCACCATTACTATGTAACCTAGTAAGGACCAGTCTACTAATATAGCCATGGCCATTACTCTGTAACCTAGAAAGGACCAGTCTACACATATATCCATGACCATTACTCTGTAACCTAGTAAGGACCAGTCTACACATATATATGACCATTATTCTCTAACCTATTAAGGACCAGTATACACATATATATGATCATTACTATGTAACCTAGTAAGGACCAGTCTACACCTCTCTTTCTGTATAAGGCGATACATCCGTTAACCTATTAAGGACCAGTATACACATATATCCATGATCATTACTCTGCAACCTATTAAGGACTAGTCTACACATATATATGACCATTACTCTGTAACCTATTAAAGACCAGTCTACACATATATATGACGATTACTCTGTAACCTATTAAGGACCAGTCTACACATATATATGACCATTACTCTGTAACCTAGTAAGGACCAGTCTACACATATATATGACCATTACTCTGTAACCTATTAAGGACCAGTCTACACATATATATGACCCTTACTCTGTAACCTATTAAGGACCAGTCTACACATATATATGACCCTTACTCTGTAACCTATTAAGGACCAGTCTACACATATATATGACCCTTACTCTGTAACCTATTAAGGACCAGTCTACACATATATATGACCATTACTCTGTAACCTATTAAGGACCAGTCTACACATATATATGATCATTACTCTGTAACCTATTAAGGACCAGTCTACACATATATATGACGATTACTCTGTAACCTATTAAGGACCAGTCTACACATATATATGATCATTACTCTGTAACCTATTAAGGACCAGTCTACACATATATATGACCATTTCTCTGTAACCTATTAATGACCAGTCTACACATATATACGATAATTACTCTGTAACCTATTAAGGACCAGTCTACACATATATATGACCATTTCTCTGTAACCTATTAATGACCAGTCTACACATATATACGATCATTACTCTGTAACCTATTAAGGACCAGTCTACACATATATATGTCCATTTCTCTGTAACCTATTAATGACCAGTCTACACATATATACGATCATTACTCTGTAACCTATCTGTAACCTATTAAGGATCAGTCTACACATATATACGATCATTACTCTGTAACCTATTAAGGACCAGTCTACACATATATACGATCATTACTCTGTAACCTATAAAGGACCAGTCTACACATATATACGATCATTACTCTGTAACCTATTAAGGACCAGTCTACACATATATACGATCATTACTCTGTAACCTATTAAGGACCAGTCTACACATATATATGACCCTTACTCTGTAACCTATTAAGGACCAGTCTACACATATATATGACCATTACTCTGTAACCTATTAAGGACCAGTCTACACATATATATGACCATTACTCTGTAACCTGTTAAGGACCAGTCTACACATATATATGACCATTACTCTGTAACCTATTAAGGACCAGTCTACACATATATATGACGATTACTCTGTAACCTATTAAGGACCAGTCTACACATATATATGATCATTACTCTGTAACCTATTAAGGACCAGTCTACACATATATATGACCATTTCTCTGTAACCTATTAATGACCAGTCTACACATATATACGATCATTACTCTGTAACGTATTAAGGACCAGTCTACACATATATATGACGATTACTCTGTAACCTATTAAGGACCAGTCTACACATATATATGACCATTACTCTGTAACCTATTAAGGACCAGTCTACACATATATCCATGGCCATTACTCTGTAACCTAGTAGGGACCAGTCTACACATATATATGACCATTACTCTGTAACCTATTAAGGACCAGTCTACACATATATATGACCATTACTCTGTAACCTATTAAGGACCTGTCTACACATACATATGACCATTACTCTGTAACCTATTAAGGACCAGTCTACACATATATATGACCATTACTCTTTAACCTATTAAGGACCAGTCTACACATATATACGATCATTACTCTGTAACCTATTAAGGACCAGTCTACACATATATATGACCATTACTCTGTAACCTATTAAGGACCAGTCTACACATATATATGATCATTACTCTGTAACCTATTAAGGACCAGTCTACACATATATATGACGATTACTCTGTAACCTATTAAGGACCAGTCTACACATATATATGATCATTACTCTGTAACCTATTAAGGACAAGTCTACACATATATATGACCATTTCTCTGTAACCTATTAATGACCAGTCTACACATATATATGACGATTACTCTGTAACCTATTAAGGACCAGTCTACACATATATATGACCATTACTCTGTAACCTAGTAAGGACCAGTCTACACATATATATGACGATTACTCTGTAACCTATTAAGGACCAGTCTACACATATATATGACCATTACTCTGTAACCTATTAAGGACCAGTCTACACATATATATGACCCTTACTCTGTAACCTATTAAGGACCAGTCTACACATATATATGACCCTTACTCTGTAACCTATTAAGGACCAGTCTACACATATATATGACCCTTACTCTGTAACCTATTAAGGACCAGTCTACACATATATATGACCATTACTCTGTAACATATTAAGGACCAGTCTACAGATATATATGATCATTACTCTGTAACCTATTAAGGACCAGTCTACACATATATATGACGATTACTCTGTAACCTATTAAGGACCAGTCTACACATATATATGATCATTACTCTGTAACCTATTAAGGACCAGTCTACACATATATATGACCATTTCTCTGTAACCTATTAATGACCAGTCTACACATATATACGATAATTACTCTGTAACCTATTAAGGACCAGTCTACACATATATATGACCATTTCTCTGTAACCTATTAATGACCAGTCTACACATATATACGATCATTACTCTGTAACCTATTAAGGACCAGTCTACACATATATATGTCCATTTCTCTGTAACCTATTAATGACCAGTCTACACATATATACGATCATTACTCTGTAACCTATCTGTAACCTATTAAGGATCAGTCTACACATATATACGATCATTACTCTGTAACCTATTAAGGACCAGTCTACACATATATACGATCATTACTCTGTAACCTATTAAGGACCAGTCTACACATATATACGATCATTACTCTGTAACCTATTAAGGACCAGTCTACACATATATACGATCATTACTCTGTAACCTATTAAGGACCAGTCTACACATATATATGACCCTTACTCTGTAACCTATTAAGGACCAGTCTACACATATATATGACCATTACTCTGTAACCTATTAAGGACCAGTCTACACATATATATGACCATTACTCTGTAACCTGTTAAGGACCAGTCTACACATATATATGATCATTACTCTGTAACCTATTAAGGACCAGTCTACACATATATATGACGATTACTCTGTAACCTATTAAGGACCAGTCTACACATATATATGATCATTACTCTGTAACCTATTAAGGACCAGTCTACACATATATATGACCATTTCTCTGTAACCTATTAATGACCAGTCTACACATATATACGATCATTACTCTGTAACCTATTAAGGACCAGTCTACACATATATATGACGATTACTCTGTAACCTATTAAGGACCAGTCTACACATATATATGACCATTACTCTGTAACCTATTAAGGACCAGTCTACACATATATCCATGGCCATTACTCTGTAACCTAGTAGGGACCAGTCTACACATATATATGACCATTACTCTGTAACCTATTAAGGACCAGTCTACACATATATATGACCATTACTCTGTAACCTATTAAGGACCTGTCTACACATACATATGACCATTACTCTGTAACCTATTAAGGACCAGTCTACACATATATATGACCATTACTCTTTAACCTATTAAGGACCAGTCTACACATATATACGATCATTACTCTGTAACCTATTAAGGACCAGTCTACACATATATATGACCATTACTCTGTAACCTATTAAGGACCAGTCTACACATATATATGATCATTACTCTGTAACCTATTAAGGACCAGTCTACACATATATATGACGATTACTCTGTAACCTATTAAGGACCAGTCTACACATATATATGATCATTACTCTGTAACCTATTAAGGACCAGTCTACACATATATATGACCATTTCTCTGTAACCTGTTAATGACCAGTCTACACATATATATGACGATTACTCTGTAACCTATTAAGGACCAGTCTACACATATATATGACCATTACTCTGTAACCTAGTAAGGACCAGTCTACACATATATATGACGATTACTCTGTAACCTATTAAGGACCAGTCTACACATATATATGACCATTACTCTGTAACCTATTAAGGACCAGTCTACAGATATATATGACCCTTACTCTGTAACCTATTAAGGACCAGTCTACAAATATATATGACCCTTACTCTGTAACCTATTAAGGACCAGTCTACACATATATATGACCCTTACTCTGTAACCTATTAAGGACCAGTCTACACATATATATGACCATTACTCTGTAACATATTAAGGACCAGTCTACAGATATATATGATCATTACTCTGTAACCTATTAAGGACCAGTCTACACATATATATGACGATTACTCTGTAACCTATTAAGGACCAGTCTACACATATATATGACCATTACTCTGTAACCTATTAAGGACCAGTCTACACATATATATGACCATTTCTCTGTAACCTATTTATGACCAGTCTACACATATATACGATAATTACTCTGTAACCTATTAAGGACCAGTCTACACATATATACGACCATTTCTCTGTAACCTATTAATGACCAGTCTACACATATATACGATCATTACTCTGTAACCTATTAAGGACCAGTCTACACATATATATGTCCATTTCTCTGTAACCTATTAATGACCAGTCTACACATATATACGATCATTACTCTGTAACCTATCTGTAACCTATTAAGGATCAGTCTACACATATATACGATCATTACTCTGTAACCTATTAAGGACCAGTCTACACATATATACGATCATTACTCTGTAACCTATTAAGGACCAGTCTACACATATATACGATCATTACTCTGTAACCTATTAAGGACCAGTCTACACATATATACGATCATTACTCTGTAACCTATTAAGGACCAGTCTACACATATATATGACCCTTACTCTGTAACCTATTAAGGACCAGTCTACACATATATATGACCATTACTCTGTAACCTATTAAGGACCAGTCTACACATATATATGACCATTACTCTGTAACCTGTTAAGGACCAGTCTACACATATATATGATCATTACTCTGTAACCTATTAAGGACCAGTCTACACATATATATGACGATTACTCTGTAACCTATTAAGGACCAGTCTACACATATATATGATCATTACTCTGTAACCTATTAAGGACCAGTCTACACATATATATGACCATTTCTCTGTAACCTATTAATGACCAGTCTACACATATATACGATCATTACTCTGTAACCTATTAAGGACCTGTCTACACATATATATGACGATTACTCTGTAACCTATTAAGGACCAGTCTACACATATATATGACCATTACTCTGTAACCTATTAAGGACCAGTCTACACATATATCCATGGCCATTACTCTGTAACCTAGTAGGGACCAGTCTACACATATATATGACCATTACTCTGTAACCTATTAAGGACCAGTCTACACATATATATGACCATTACTCTGTAACCTATTAAGGACCTGTCTACACATACATATGACCATTACTCTGTAACCTATTAAGGACCAGTCTACACATATATATGACCATTACTCTGTAACCTATTAAGGACCAGTCTACACATATATACGATCATTACTCTGTAACCTATTAAGGACCAGTCTACACATATATATGACCATTACTCTGTAACCTATTAAGAACCAGTCTACACATATATATGATCATTACTCTGTAACCTATTAAGGACCAGTCTACACATATATATGACGATTACTCTGTAACCTATTAAGGACCAGTCTACACATATATATGATCATTACTCTGTAACCTATTAAGGACCAGTCTACACATATATATGACCATTTCTCTGTAACCTATTAATGACCAGTCTACACATATATACGATCATTACTCTGTAACCTATTAAGGACCAGTCTACACATATATATGACGATTACTCTGTAACCTATTAAGGACCAGTCTACACATATATATGACCATTACTCTGTAACCTATTAAGGACCAGTCTACACATATATATGACCATTACTCTGTAACCTATTAAGGACCAGTCTACACATATATATGACCATTACTCTGTAACCTAGTAAGGACCAGTCTACACATATATATGACCATTACTCTGTAACCTATTAAGGACCAGTCTACACATATATATGACCATTACTCTGTAACCTATTAAGGACCAGTCTACACATATATACGATCATTACTATGTAACCTATTAAGGACCAGTCTACACATATATATGACCATTACTCTGTAACCTATTAAGGACCAGTCTACACATATATATGATCATTACTCTGTAACCTATTAAGGACCAGTCTACACATATATACGATCATTACTCTGTAACCTATTAAGGACCAGTCTACACATATATACGATCATTACTCTGTAACCTATTAAGGACCAGTCTACACATATATATGACCATTACTCTGTAACCTATTAAGGACCAGTCTACACATATATATGATCATTACTCTGTAACCTATTAAGGACCAGTCTACACATATATATGACGATTACTCTGTAACCTATTAAGGACCAGTCTACACATATATATGACGATTACTCTGTAACCTATTAAGGACCAGTCTACACATATATATGATCATTACTCTGTAACCTATTAAGGACCAGTCTACACATATATATGACCATTTCTCTGTAACCTATTAATGACCAGTCTACACATATATACGATCATTACTCTGTAACCTATTAAGGACCAGTCTACACATATATATGACGATTACTCTGTAACCTATTAAGGACCAGTCTACACATATATATGACGATTACTCTGTAACCTATTAAGGACCAGTCTACACATATATATGACGATTACTCTGTAACCTATTAAGGACCAGTCTACACATATATATGACGATTACTCTGTAACCTATTAAGGACCAGTCTACACATATATATGACGATTACTCCGTAACCTATTAATGACCAGTCTACACATATATATGATCATTACTCCGTAACCTATTAAGGACCAGTCTACACATATATATGATCATTACTCTGTAACCTATTAAGGACCAGTCTACACATATATATGATCATTACTCTGTAACCTATTAAGGACCAGTCTACACATATATATGATCATTACTCTGTAACCTATTAAGGACCAGTCTACACATATATATGACCATTACTCTGTAACCTATTAAGGACCAGTCTACACATATATATGATCATTACTCTGTAACCTATTAAGGACCAGTCTACACATATATATGATCATTACTCTGTAACCTATTAAGGACCAGTCTACACATATGTATGATCATTACTCTGTAACCTATTAAGGACCAGTCTACACATATATATGACCATTACTCTGTAACCTAGTAAGGACCAGTCTACACATATATCCATCACCATTACTCTGTAACCTAGTAAGGACCAGTCTACACATATATCCATGACCATTACTCTGTAACCTAGTAAGGACCAGTCTACACATATATATGATCATTACTCTGTAACCTATTAAGGACCAGTCTGCATCTATCATTCTCTATAGGGCGATAACTACACATTTACATCACTGGATAAAGTCCCACTCACATCAACATCCGTTTGCAAATTGGGGAAAGTATAGCATAAAATACAAGAAATATAGTTTTCATTTATTTATTTTTAATTCATATTATATTAAAATCTTATCACAGAATATTTTGTGAATGCAAATGGATGTGAATTAAATACAATTAGGTAAACATGGTACTGCATGATTGACAATTTGATAGCTTAAAGTGACACAAGGCAATCCTGATTTTTTTAAACACTCACAGCGTCACAGTTTTTCTACATAACATGCATTTGTTGATTTGTTCAATCATTCATATTAATCTGAAGAATAATATAAAGCAATTATTTTGTCATTATTAACTGTTGATTATACTGCGCCAGTAATATAATTAAACCTATGGTAGAATTAGATGAAAAAAGTGACAACTCAAAAATTGATTCGATTATATGTAAGCAGGTTTAAACATAAAACGATAATGGATAAATAAATAAATGGAGATGCTAATTACAATGCTTGCTAAACATTCAAGATTGCCACTGTCCCTTTAATTACAGAGCGACCTTGTTCTACAGTAAAATTCACCAAAGTGTTGAGCATGTTTTACTCAGCAAATAATGTAATTGTACAAGTAAAAATATAGACAGCCTCTCGTTACTAATGAATGCATAAACACTGATTGTTTTAGTTGCATATAAATAAGAGAGTACACACCTACTAATCACTCTTAGCAAACAAACCATGGATTATCTAAACATTCACCTTTGACATATGTCAGTTTGTTTAAAATGCCCTTTTTATATGCCCGTAGGGACGTATTATGTCATGAAGTTGTCTGTCCATCTGTCCATTAACTGTTACCTGACAATTGATTGTGGCTAATAACTTTCAAAGTATAAGGTGTGCACCAATGAAACTGTGTTTACATCTTCACCATGATCCAATGAAAGCCCAGAACTCTCTGGTTAACATTTTTTGAATTATTTCCCTTTGAAAAAAGATTTCACCTGTAACTTAACCTGGCATTTAGCAAGTGATTTTGGTGAATAACTTTCAAAGTATCAGGTGTACAGCAATGACAATTTGCAAACATATTCAGCATGATCCAGTGAATAAATCTTGTAAAGGCCCATAACACTGGCAACTTTGCACACTTATTAGCATGATCCTATAAAGGTCCATAACTCTCTGGTTAATATTTTTTGAATAATATCCCTTTGAAAATCATATATGTCCTGCTACATGGTGTTCTTGTTTTAATTCCTTATTTTAGAAAACTGCCATTCTTACAAACTGAGTTAACCAAACCGATGAAATTACAAACTGAGTTTACCAAACCGATGACCAAACCGATTAAATTACAAAATGAGTTTACCAAACCGATGACCAAACCGATTAAATTACAAAATGAGTTAACAAAACCGATGAAATTACAACGATAAAACAAATGGTTCATAAGGGAAAATCTACTTCAATCTAATCTGCAACTGTGTACGAAAAAAAATGGTTCCATTTTTACAGGAGAAAGACAAGAACCTTTCATAGGTATCGGGTGAAGATCGGGAATTCCAACCCAAATTATAACTGTTTGGATCAGAACCGAGGCTCCACTTTAAAAATCAAGATTGCTGCCTGTCCCTTTAAGACAGACCGCCCTTTAATATATGAAGTAAAGTTTGATCCAACTTTATATTCATGACCGAATATAACCTGATTTTTTTTATACGAGTGGGTGTTTTTACCTAGATAAGATTGCTTAACAGTAAATGTGATGTGAGCACCTTACGAACCACCATATCTAATGCAAACAGAACATATCATTAGGCATTTAAAATAAACTAAAACTATAACTGAAGGTGACGAATACCCCGGCTTTTTAAATCAGCTGTTACCTGTATATGACACCTAAGTAAGGTACATATATATTGTATTTTAAGTTTACATATCCTCCAATCTGACATAAAAGTATTTATGTTCTGTTGAACAGCTAAGTAAGAAATAAAATGTATTGAATCTGGTTGTATTATTTTTTTCATAGAACAAAATATGTGTTCTGGAGTAATGTTGTTCAATCAAAGTACTCCAATTGCTTAAAAGTTTAGTTTTTAGTGCCAACAGAGCTTATGGGATGACGAGTTGTGAACACTCTAGCACCTTCATTATTTGATCTTTACCAAACTTGCCAAACAGATTGTTAATATTAATGAAAGCTCGGACATGTACGAAAACAGGCTAAATCGGATCAGTAACACCGGAGTTATGGCCCTTGTTTTTTCTGAAAAAAATGCTATTATCTGCCTCGTGAACACACTGGGGCCTTCAATATTGATCTTTACCAAACTTGCACAGATTGTTTATATCAATGAAAGCTCGGACAAGTTCGATAACCAGCCAGATCGGACCAGGAACAGCGGAGTTATGGCCCTTAATTTAGTTAAAAATGCTATATTTTGCCTCGTTAAGATGAATGGGCCTTCTTTTTGCATGCGATCTTTACGAAACTTTACCAGATTGTTTATATCAATGACAGCTCGGGAAGGTTCGAAAACCAGCCAGATCGGACGAGTAACAGCGGAGTTATGGCCCTTGATTTAGTTAAAATGCTATATTTTGCCTCGTTAAGGTGATAGGGCCTTCATTTTTTATGCGATCTTTACGAAACTTTACCTGATTGTTAATATAAATGAAAGCTCGGACAAGTTCGAAAACCATCCAGATTGGACCATTTACATTGGAGTCATGGCCCTTGATTTTCTGAAATATGCTATATCTTGGCCTCATTAAGACGAAAGTGCCTTCATTTGGCCGGATTTCATTGAAACTGTGCAGGGATGATCAGTACCAACCTAGTTGTACACAGTCACCGTTTTCCATTTGAATGATTTTGGCGGGGTATTTTGGCGGAGTTATAGCCCTTTAAAGGTTTTAATACACACACTTTGTTCTGACTAGTTCTCCCGAACCCCTGTCCGGATTTAAATGTAACTTTTTAGGGATTATCAATTCCATGTCTATTTGAGCAAATCATTGCCGTGTTCCGGTTGAATGATTTTTGGCAGAAGTATGGCCCTTTGAAGGTTTTAAAACACAAACTTTGTCTGATCTACTTCTCCTGAACCCCTCGCCAGATTTCAATGAAATTTGCAGGGATGATCAGCACCGAGCCTAGTTGTGCATGTCATCGTCGCGTTCCGGTTTACAGATATTTGGCAAAGTTATGACCCTTTAAAGGATTTTGATACCACAATTCTTTTCCGAGCTAGTTCTCATGAACCCCTAGCTGGATATAGAAACAACTTGACAAGGATTATCAGTATCAAGCCTAGTTGTGCATATCATCGCCATTGTTCGCTTAAATGATTTTTGGCAGAGTTATGTCCCTTTAAATGTTTTAATACACAAACTTTGTCCAGATTAGTCTCTTCTGAACTCTTTGCCAGATTTCAGCGAATCTTGGCGGGGATGATCAGTACTAAGCCTAGTTGCACCTGTCATTGCCATGTTCTGGTTGAATGCATTTTGGCAGATGTATGAGCCCTTAAAGGTTTTAATACACTAACTTTGTCTAGACTAGTTCTCCTGAACGTTTGGCTGGATTTCAACGAAACTTTGGGCCCTGTCCCAATTTGAGTGAACTGATTTTGAGACTTTTTTTAAAGTGATTTTTTATGTTTTTGCTACGTAATATTGAAAAAGTGGACACGTTCAAATAAGGCGTCCACATGTTAAAAAAAGATAAAAAAAGAAAGATGTATTGCCATGTTTAACCGTTTTTAGACCAAGACGTATTGGAGCATTTAACGAAATTGACCCTTTTTTAAAAAAAAATATGTTCAACATCGATCGATCATTCTGGAAAAAGTCGGTGATTCTGGAGGAGACGAAACATAAAACATGTACCACTAATACAAGTCTAGTGTTACTGCGTCAATAAAATTACCTTCAAGGATCGTTTTATGTTCGAAATACGCAATTTATGTTGACAACTGCACTTTTTCCTATTTCTCCGACGCGGCCATCTTTGCAGACAACATCGAGGTAAAATCCGTTGTAAACCAGTCAGAATTATGCAACAATTATTTTGATTGGTCAATTTAAAGTAATAAGCGCGCGATAACATTCTGGTTTACGAACCATAATCTCGATGAATGATCGAACTATATCGCTTCTGCAAGGGACGCAGTCAACAATTTTATGAATGAAATGTATGCCTTTACAATTGTGTCATCACAAGGACATAGGCCTAGTTCGTAGAAAATTTACTACTGTGGTGTGTTCTGATATTTCCTTATAACTGCAAAAAGAGCTATATTTCCGTATAAAAAAGTTTTCATTCCCTTCACATACTGCAACCTTGATAGAATAACTTTTAAATTGAGATAATTTATATTCTTTTTTCATTCCCTTCAGAACTTGCAACATTGACTAAATAGCTGTAAATGGATACATGTTTTTATTCTCTTCAGAACTTGCAGCATTCGCCTAAATATGTTCTATATTGAGAAATATTATGTTTCACTCCCTTCAGAATTTGCAACATTGACAACATCTAGATATTCTTTTTCATTCCCTTCAGAACTTGCAACATTGACAGCATGTATTTTTAGATATTCTTTTTCACTACCTTCAGAACTTGCAACATTGACAGCATGTATTTGTAGATATTCTTTTTCATTCCCTTCAGAACTTGCAACATTGAACGTGTCCAGATTTAAAAAAAGAAAGAAGAAAAATACATAATTCACCAACACGATCTATCTCCACATTTCTAAAAACGTGATATTTTACCCCCCAAAAGAATTCCAAGCCCCTTTTTCTATATATTTGGCCCCAAAGAATACCCTTTCCCCGGAATATGCATTCCATGTGTCACATTATTAAACTTCTAAAATAAGAGGACACGTCACCTTATAGAGCAGTGTCCACATTTTGAAAAACACACTTTTCTTAATAAAAACATACTTTTTTCAAATGTGGAGACACCGCCTTATAGGGCCGTGTCCACTTTTGGAAAACTTCTTAAGTAGACACAGTCCTATAAGGCCGTGTGTCCACATTTAAAAATGTGTTTTTTCTTTAAAAAAATGCATTTTTTTTCAAGTGGACACAGCCCGATAAGGTTGCGTGTCCACATTTGAAAAAGCATGTTTTTCTTAAGAAAAGTGTCTTTTATCTCAAGTGGACACAGCTCTCTCTCTAAGGCTGCGTATCCACATTATGAAAAAAGTATGTTTTTCCTAAGAAAAGTGTCTTTTTTTTCAAGTGGACACGGCTCCACAAGGCGACGTGTCCTCTCATTTAAGAAGTTTTATAATGTGACACATGGAAGGTATATTCCGGGGTAAGGGTTTCCCTTGGGGCCAAATATATAGAAAAAGGGGCTTGGAATTCTTTTGGGGGGTATAATATCATGTTTTTAGAAATGTGGACACAGATCGTGTTGGTGAATTATGTATTTTTCTTTTTTTTTTAAATCTAGACAGGTTCAATGTTGCAAGTTCTGAAGGGAATGAAAAAGAATATCTAGAAATACATGCTGTCAATGTTGCAAGTTCTGAAGGGAGTGAAAAATAATATTTAGAAATACATGCTGTCAATGTTGCAAGTTCTGAAGGGAGTGAAACATGATATTTCTCAATA
This sequence comes from Cyrtodaria siliqua, assembly GCA_037043455.1. NCBI lineage: Eukaryota > Metazoa > Mollusca > Bivalvia > Adapedonta > Hiatellidae > Cyrtodaria > Cyrtodaria siliqua. The sequence goes on from JAWPHD010012704.1 coordinate 52,341, forward strand.
TAGAACATATTTAGGCGAATGCTGCAAGTTCTGAAGGGAGTAAACAAGAATATTTCTCCATTTACAGCTATTTAGTCAATGTTGCAAATTTCGCCTCGATTATTCACGTTTTCATGCGGTCCGTTTCATTCATTTGGTTCGTTAATACGTGCTCGACCTCTAGTCCAATGAAAAACGTCGTTATATAATAATAGCCGTGAAAATAGACTGGTTTAAAACCCATTACTAAGAGCAAAATAAGTGCAAATCCACCTGTTATCTTCAACGCGTGCACGTCGCTGAGTGGGCACTGTCAGCAATCATGTAGGATGACCTACTGGGTCGACCCTTGCCAGCACATCCTACAAGAGTTGTACAGTTGGGATTGCGGATCTGGTCTTACTTGTAGTATACGCCACTGGCGTATATGATGCAGTACTAACGGAATGATTGCTGATTGACCGAGATTGAAGATGTCTCCTTCGTCCCGCCAGCGTGGAACAGCGCCAGGAACAACTACAACTGGAGAAGCCTGGCGCTGTACACGGAGCGAAGGAGTCAACAACCTGCGTGCCAGCATAGTATAGAACTATATTACGATAGTTGCTATAGCCACCGGAGACGCAGGTTGCAGTTGGGCGGGTGTGGCCCTCAAGGGAATCGTCCAGTAGCGTAGACACCACCACCTAGACGTCTTCCAGATCCCCACCTCACCGCCACAGCGAAACTACATAAAGCAGCAGCGACACAACACTACATACCTACAAGAGAAGCGACTACACTACACAGCAGCATCAGATCAACCTACATACACATCTAGAAAAGACCAGACTCTATTGTGCCCATCGCGTCAGGGTTACCTCGACGTGTTAGTTGGCGGACGGTCTATAAACCTTCGAACTACACACACACACACAAAATAAGTGCAAAAACTTGTTTACTCAAATTGGGACAGGGCCAAACTTTGCAGGGGTGATCAGTACCAAGCCTAGTTGCGTATATCATCACCATGTTCCGGCTGAATGATTTTTGAAAGATTTATGGACCCTTATACATAAACTTTATCTTGAGCCAGTAGAGCGTCCACAGGCCCTCTTGGGCCTCTTGTTTTCTATATGTTATGTGATCCAAATGTTGAAAAAACACAAAGATAAATCACATTATATGCATCTGCCTTAAACATGTCACCAGATAATAAATAGCAAATGTAGTGTCCGCAACGGCTCTACTACACATTGGAAAATATAATTTTTATAGAATTTTATAGAAACGGCAAGTACAACACAAAACATATTCTGGATTGAAATGCTGGACTATTGGTGCATATGGTTCATACTAAAACCATATTTATACGGAATACTTTATTTTTGTCACCAAAGTGCAACAACCATGCGCTGTTTATTGTGAAAATGGCTAATGTTTTTATTTTTTTAAATTTATTATTATTATTACATGTCGATATTTTAATTTAATTTTAGTTGGTGTTTCTGATGTGTAGTATTATATAGACAAAGACATAGACATATTGATACTTTTAGTGATCAAAACTATTACAGTTTCTCGTCATACAAACAAATACATGGGAATATAAATTCACGTGACAAATATAATATAGCCCATGCTTGTTTATGAAATATATAACGTGAAACTAGAATATCCTTTAGTTATCTCTTTTAACATCCAGTTATTTCAATATTTGTATGTATATGTGTAGTAATTTAAATGAAACTAGAAAATGTGTACATGGTGCCTCACTTAAGCGTTGTCATTTACATAAAAATTAACTTAACGAAAAACTTGAATGTAAAATTACATTTCGTATGGACATACGGAGGGACGGTCGGAGGGACGGACACAGGTAACACTATCTACCCACTCCACCTTCGTGTCGGAGCATAACTTTTATCATATTTTAAACTCATATATAGGTGTTTATATGTGTATACATGTACTAACATATTCTATAATCGGTAACCCAACTGATGACAATATGAATATCTTACTAACAATGTAACTCCGATGTCAATTAAACATAATCGTTCATAAAAACGATTGTGCTTAAAGTAAGATCCGACTATGCACTTGTTTTCTGTGTAACGGTAAACTCAAATCTGATACATAATGGTACTTAAAGTCAGATTTTATTATGTACTTGTTTTCTGTGGAACGGTAAACTCCAATCTGATACGTGATGGTACTTAAAGTAAGATCTTATTATGTACTTGTATTCTGTGGAACGGTAAACTCCAATATGATACATGATGGTACTTAAAGTCGGACCTTATTATGTACTTGTATTCTGTGGAACGTTAAACTCCAATCTGATACATGATGGTACTTAAAGTAAGATCTTATTATGTACTTGTATTATGTGGAACGGTAAACTCCATTCTGATACATGATGGTACTTAAAGTCGGACCTTATTATGTACTTGTATTCTGCGGAACGTTAAACTCAAATCTGATACATGATGGTACTTAAAGTCGGACCTTATTATGTACTTATATTATGTGGAACGGTAAACTCCAATCTATACATGATGGTACTTAAAGTCAGATCTTATTACTTGTTTTCTGTGGAACGGTAAACTCCAATCTGATACATGATGGTACTTAAAGTAAGATCTTATTATGTACTTGTATTCCGTGGATCGGTAAACTCCAATCTGATACATGATGGTACTTAAAGTCGGACCTTATTATGTACTTGTATTATGTGGAACGGTAAACTCCAATCTGATACATGATGGTACTTAAAGTCGGACCTTATTATGTACTTGTATTCTGCGGTACGGTAAACTCCAATCTGATACATGATGGTACTTGAAGTCAGATCTTATTATGTACTTGTATTCTGTGGAACGGTAAACTCCAATCTGATACATGATGGTAATTAAAGTCAGATCTTATTACTTGTTTTCTGTGGAACGGTAAACTCCAATCTGATACATGATGGTACTTAAAGTAAGATCTTATTATGTACTTGTATTCTGTGGAACGGTAAACTCCAATCTGATTGTGCTTAAAGTAAGATCTTATTATGTTCTTGTATTCTGTGGAACGGTAAACTCTAATCTGATACATGATGGTACTTAAAGTCAGATATTATTATGTACTTGTATTCTGTGGAACGGTAAACTCCAATCTGATTGTGCTTAAAGTAAGATCTTATTATTGTATTTACACCGTCTTGTCAATTTGGGCACTGAAGACAGGAAAGGTTGTGTACACATCAAATCGATTTTAGAAATCGGTAGACCATATTGCCTACTGACCGTTTGTGCTGCGTATTGGCATTTGCAGTATATTTAATTTGCTCTTTGTTTGTGGTACAGTGCGGACCTACGGTGCCATCGCGTTTGGGTACGTGATTTTTAAAGCCCCATTTTTCTCATTTTAGCAACAACAACAACAAAAAACACTATTAGAATGCTTTAGCACCTTTTTATTCTTGATCCAAGGAAGTAAGAAAATGTTGATACAAAGCATCACAAATCATTGAAACTTCATATACATCTACAATTGGGGAAAACGACCAATTAGTTATTTAGTTATTGCTCTACTGATATTTCTACATGATATTCAGACTTTTGATTTAAACTTCTCATGTGTCCTTCGTAAGAAATACATATAGTCATAGTCATAGAAGTGAAAAATAAATGTAGTCATAGTCCTAGAAGTGCGAAATACATGTAGTCATAGTCATAGAAGTGCGAAATACATGTAGTCATAGTCATAGAAGTGCGAATTACATGTAGTCATAGTCATAGAAGTGCGAAATACATGTAATCATAGTCAAAGAGGTGAGAAATATATGTGGTCATAGTCATAGAAATGAGAAATATATGTAGTCAGAGACATACAAGTGAGAAATATATGTAGTCATAGTCAAAGAAGTGAAAAATACATTTAGTCATAGTCAAAGAAGCGCGAAATAATGTTACCATATTCATAGAAGTGAAAAATACAAATAGTCATAGTCATAGAAGTGTGAAATACATATATTAATAGTCATGGAAGTGCGAAATACATGTAGTCATAGAAGTGAGAAATACATGTAGTCACAGTTAAAGAAGAGAGTAATACTTGTAGTCATAGTCATATAAGTGCAAAATACATGTAACCATAGTCATAGAATAACAAAATACATATAGTTATAGAAGTGAGAAATACATGTAATGATAATCATAGAAATTAAAAATACATGTAGTCATAGTCAAAGAAGTGAGAAATAAATGTAGTCATAGTCCTAGAAGTGCGAAATACATGTAGTCATAGTCATAGAAGTGCGAAATACATGTAGTCATAGTCATAGAAGTGCGAATTACATGTAGTCATAGTCATAGAAGTGCGAAATACATGTAATCATAGTCAAAGACGTGAGAAATATATGTGGTCATAGTCATAGAAATGAGAAATATATGTAGTCAGAGACATACAAGTGAGAAATATATGTAGTCATAGTCAAAGAAGTGAAAAATACATTTAGTCATAGTCAAAGAAGCGCGAAATAATGTTACCATATTCATAGAAGTGAAAAATACAAATAGTCATAGTCATAGAAGTGTGAAATACATATATTAATAGTCATGGAAGTGCGAAATACATGTAGTCATAGAAGTGAGAAATACATGTAGTCACAGTTAAAAAAGAGAGTAATACTTGTAGTCATAGTCATAGAAGTGCAAAATACATGTAACCATAGTCATAGAATAACAAAATACATATAGTTATAGAAGTGAGAAATACATATAGTCATAGTCCTAGAAGTGCAAATACATATTATCATAGACATGCATTAAGGAAAAATCGTAAATTTGACATACAGCCGATACACAACCAAAACGTTTTTACCTTAATAGTAAAGACTGCATCACAATTCACCAAAGATAAAACACTCTTATTTAGATTCCTAGTCATAGAAGTGCAAACACATGTAGCCATAGTCATAGAAGTGCGAAGAACATGTAGTAATAGTCAAAGAAGTTAGAAATACATGTATTCATAGTCATAGACGTGCGAAATACATGTAGCCATATAATTGAGAAATATATGTAGTCATAGTCAAAGAAGAGAGAAATATTTGTATTCATAGACATAGAAGTGCAAAATAAATGTAGCTATAGTCATAGAAGTGCAAAATAATGTAGTTATAGTCATAGAAATGAGAAATACATGTAGTCATGGTCAAAGAAGTGAGAAATACATGAAGTCATAGTCAAAGAATTTAGAAAGACATACAGTCATATTCATAGAAGTGAGAAATACATTTAGTCATAGTCAAAGAAGTTAGAAATATATGTAGTCATAGTCACAGAAGTGAGAAATACATGAAGTCGTAGTCACAGAAGTGAGAAATATATGAAGTCATAGTCACAGAAGTGAGAAATAAACGTAGTAATAATCGTTGAAGTACGAAATACATGTAGTCATAGTCACAGAAGTGAGAAATATATGTAGTCATAGTCACAGAAGTGAGAAATAAACGTAGTAATAGTCGTAGAAGTGCGAAATACATGTAGTCATAGTCACAGAAGTGAGAAATGTATGTAGTCATAGTCACAGAAATGAGAAATAAACGTAGTAATAGTCAAAAAAGTGAGAAATACATGTAGTCATAGTCACAGAAGTGAGAAATATATGTAGTCATAGTCACAGAAATGAGAAATAAACGTAGTAATAGTCGTAGAAGTGCGAAATACATGTAGGCATAGTCATAGAAGTGCGAAATACATGTCGTCATAGTCATGAGAAGTGAGAAATACATATAGTCATCTTCATAGAAGTGAGAAATGCATGTAGCTATAGTCAAAGAAGTGAGAAATACATAGTCATATTCATAGCCGTGAGAAATACATGTCGTCATAGTCATAGAACTGCGAAATACATTTACCCATACTCATAGAAGTGCGAAATACAAACAGTCATAGTGACAGAAGTGAGAAATACATGTAGTCATAGAATAGCAAAATACATATAGTCATACTCATAGAAGTGCGAAATACATATAGTCATAGTGATAGAAGTGCGAAATACATGTAGTCATAGTTATATAAGTGAGCAATACATATCGTCATAGTCATAGAACTGCGAAATACATATACCCATTATCATAGAAGTGGGAAATAAATACAGTCATAGTCATAGAATAGCAAAATAAATATAGTCATATTCATAGAAGTGCGAAATACATATAGTCATAGTGATAGAAGTGCGAAATACATGTAGTCATAGTCATATAAGTCAGAAATGCATGTAGTCATATTGAAAGAAGTGAGAAATACATAAAGTCATAGTCATAGAATAGCAAAATACATATATTCATAATCATAGACGTGCGAAATACATATAGTCATAGTCATAGAAGTGAGAAATACACGTTGTCATAGTCATAGAAGTGCGAAATACATGTAGTCATAGTCGCAGAAGTGCGAACTACATATATATGTAGTCATAGAAGTGCGAAATACATGTAGTCATAATTATAGAAGTGCGAAATACATATACGCTTAGTCATAGCAGAACGAAATACATATAGTCATTGTCAAAGAAGTGCGAAATACATACAGTCACAGTTATAGAAGTGCGAAATACATAGTCATAGAATGAGAAATAAATGTAGTCATAATTATAGAAGTGCGAAATACATATACGCTTAGTCATAGCAGAACGAAATACATACAGTCATTGACAAAGAAGGGCGATAGGTATATAGTCATTTTTTGTCATAGAAGTGCGAAATACATATAGTCATAATAATAGAAGTGCGAAATACATATAGACATAGTCAATAGAAGTGCGAAATACACATAGTCGTTGTCATAAATGTGCGAAATACATATATATGTGTCATAAAATTGCGAAATACATATAGTCATTGTCATAGAAGTGAGAAATACATATGGTCCTTGTCATATACATGCATTTAGGAGAAATCGCGGTAATTCCTGTAATAAAACGTAATCCCGCCTATTTTGATGGGAATAGGCATTGTAAATAGTCGAAAATAGCCCATTTCTATTCGATTTTGTTGTTTCATGTGTTGTATGTATAAGAAACGTATTAATAGGTTTTAGTTGATCACTAATGAACATTTTCCAATTTCGAATCTATGCATACACTTTGTGAGCAACTATCAATGAAAACAGCTGTACCCTAGACTTGTTTAGTAAACAAACAAGAACTTTCTGACATGTATTGTGACCCCACCTTTCCTGGTGATTTTTCAAGTTGAAAATTATTTTTCTATGGGAAAATTACACAGCTGCATTATCCATATTTGAGTTGAAATTGACTATTAAATCATTCATATCATAGATCTCACATACTCATTGGGGAAAATAATTGGTAGTTTCATACCTATATTAACAATAAGTTGATTATAATACAGTTGCACGCGCTTTTGTTTAATTGGTTATAATAAATAAAGGTTATAATAGCGTATATGAGTGTCTCCATTGCCCTTCCACAGTAAAGTTAGAATGTTGACAACCTATTTAAAACTCAAACCTGGTTAGAAAACTGGGAAACTTACTTTATCATGCAAATAAACATGTCAGCTATTAAAACATCAACAAGGAAATAGGGGTTTTAATACCTTCTAAGAAACATTTCTTCAGTTGTATACTAACACCGGGTCAAATGTCAAAGCTAATTTTACCCCCTGTCTACTTTCATTTCTGAAATTTATGTCAAAAACTGTCACAAACATGATGAGCTCCCTTTTCAAATATCAACAACATGTCCAGAATTCAGTTACAGCCAAAAATTAACTGGAAATTGGACTAAAAAATGGTTTTAAAGAAAAAAAAGATTAGCACTCTTTAATACAAAACTACTTTCGTATCACCAGGCAAGCTCATCCGGCTGATTTAGTGGAATTAAACCTAAATTATTGACAACTGGCGTCATGTTAATAATTTAACCGTGTTTAAAAAAAAGAAGTCAACTGACCACAAACGGAATTGCGAAGACAAGATAATTGCAAAACGATAAAGTGTATGACTTTCACACATCTGATATTATAAACATGTTTGAAGTGAGTAGTATTACAAACTCACAATGTAAATAATCACAATCACGCTGTATGTATCAGTGCACCGGAAAACATTCCGCTACTACCGGTACTAACGTGATTCCAGTTAGTACAGCCACCCAGGTCAACCTTGTCCCCGCTGACAAGGTTCATGTACGTGGTAGCGGAGGCAGACTGATACTCGCGACTGGAGGAGGAGGACGATGTTAATGCATACACAGTGTTTGCTCCATTGTGGCGTATCCAGCAAGTAGTATAACCTGACGTACTAGAGGCTCTGACAAACGTAAAGGAGAACAGGTACAATCCCGGAACCGTGCAGGTAAATACTCCTGTTGCCATATCATAGCCATCTCCCACATTACCAAGTACTGTGCTGAATGTCGGGACGCCGTCCACTAGATTACCTGTCGGCGAGTTCACCGAAAAGAACACGATTGGTGCTGAAACAAAACCAGATAATTATTGGTATGTCTATGATAACGAATGTAATAAGATGTTTAAAATGACATTAGTTTAGCATGCTACAATAAGTAAACATGACCTCGGTCTGATGGTATCTCGCCCACCGCGGCAAACGGAATATGAAATATTTTATTATATTTGTGCTTAAATGATGTCCACCAAAGACAACACTTCAAATGACCAAGTATCCAACAAATAAAAGCAAGGTAATCAGAAGAAGTTAAGTTACTGAGGTTAAGTGGTTTAACCACGGTGTAGTTTTAGGAAAATGACGCAAAATATGACCGTGACCTTGGTATTTTTTGTCTTCCAGCGATGTCCACAAATGCCAACAATACATATGACCAAGTATAAAAGACATAAAGTGAGGCAATCACATAAGGTTAACTGAGATTTAGTTACCTAACCAAGGTTAAGTTACCTAAATAAGGTTAAGTTTGGGGGAAATAACGCAAAATATTACATAGACCTTGGTATGTTGTGTCGCCCAGCAATGTCCACCAATACCAACAATACATACATGTATGACCATGTATCAAAGACATAAAGTGAAACAATCATATGAAGTTAACTGAGGTTAAGTTACCTGACCCAGGTTAAATTTGGGAAAAATAAAGCAAAATATATCCTTGACCGTGGTAATGTTTGTCGTTCAGTAATGTCCACTAATGCCATCAATACAGATGACCAAGTATCAAACAAAAGAAATTTAAAGTTATCAGAAAAAGTTAACTGAGGTTACCTTACCTAACCAAACTGATGTTTAGGGTAAATAACGCAAAACATTACCTTGAGCTTGATATTTTTTGTCGTTCAGCGATGTTCACCAATGCCAACAATACATATGACCAAGTATCAAAGACATAAAATGAGGCCATCACATAAGGTTAATTGAGGTTAAGTTACCTAACCAAGGTTAAGATTGGGGAAAATAAGCAAAATATGACATTGACCTTGTAATTTTATCGTTCAGTGATGTCCCCCAATGCCAACAATACATATGACCAAGTATCAAATAAAACAAATGAGGCAATCATATACAGCTATCTGAGGTTAACTTACCTAACCAAGGTTAAGTTACCTAATCAAGGCTACGCAAAATATGACCTAGACCTTGGTAATTTTGGCATAAGGTGATGTCCCTTGACCCAATAAAGCTTCCGACAAAGTTTCAGAAAAATTCGAGCAGCGGTTGATGAGATATTGTTGATTTAAACTGCTATGTCTCGCTACCCCCTATCGTGGGCGAGAGAAAAATAGCAGATTGTTGGATACTGATTTCATTTCAATTACTGCGATTGACTTCTTAGCATGCTAGTAATAGCAAGTAATTAGTAGTCTCATGACCAAATGGCTTTCTGTATTATTGGATAAATAAACGTTAGCGCAATGGACACTACTTAGGCCAGAGTTTTGGTATATTTATAGGATTACGGGAAAATTTTCACAAATTTGAAGTAGGAAGGAGGAAATAATATAAAAATAAGACCAGCATTTACATCGAGTCTATAATAAAATAAAAAATAAAAGTAACATTTTGAGACATTTTTTAATTTTAATGTTTTGGAAAACAACAACAACAGAAGAACTCCAGATGTGATATATGAAACTGATTTTTTTCATCTGTTTTTTTATAATAGAAACTAATTTCTAGCAAAATATAGTGAAACCTCTGGGACCGCTGTTTTCCTTAGCTAGTTTTTGGATGCAAAACACCTGCTATCCACAGCACTACCGGGACAGTGGAAAGTTCAAAGTCCTGTTCTTTACACCTGGTACGTTCCGGTTTGGATGGGGGCTGGGGTTACAAATGTCTTTTTTTACTAGAGTTTTTTTAGTAAATGATTCAGCCTCGTCAGGCGTGGGGATGTTGTGGTCTGTCACAGGTCAAATGGTCAGTGAATTCAGTCATCTTTTCAAAGTGATTAATTATATCAAAACTGTGTGAGCAAAGTATAAAGTTTAGAACCGTTAGGTTTACTTATCTTCTGATTTGCTTTAATGGTACGAAAATATATGGGTACAAAACTCCCATGAACAAATTCTTCACTATAGTTACACCCGAAGTCGGACTGGCAAGAAAAATAAGGTCGGGATTTGAAATTTTGATTTTGATTTGGGCAAAAATTGAACAGGTTCTCCCGTAAAATAAAAATAATCTGGCCTTACTATACAACTCGTTTTCTAAAGTGTAACCGACAAGACAGGAACTCTTGGTAAATAAGGTAATTTTCATCATATCTCACTGTATATCTAAATGTTGTTGGTCTTTTTTTTTTCTTTCTTTTTTTTAGTTTTTTTAATAATATTTTTTTATTATTATAGCATAATTGAATTAAAAAGATAACAAAAGTTGCCAGCATGTAATATTATTCAATGTTTTGTTGTTGTTTTGAATAATTTTATAATAGTATAACATAACTGAATTAATAAATAAAGCTGTTGAACTGATATACTTTATATTTTGTTTAATTGGGATTTATATGACCTGTAATAAGAAATTTGAGACAACAGAAGATACAAAAACATTTCAGTAAATAGAAACTTGTTCTGTCTGGAAAGAGTAAAAAGTGAATACATGTTCCTGCTAATTTTCTCTAAATGTCAACTTTTTTAATATTTAACCTCAGATGTATATATTTTCTACCTTTTATACATAATGTACAGTTACAATGTTATAATAACTAGTAATTAATATTAAAAGTGAGCTCAGGCATACGTGTTTACTATCAATGACAAGAGAAACTGACGAATGGAAGAAATCGAGTCTTACCTTTATATGCTAGCAGTGTTTTATTCATTGCCGTTTGGTACTCCATCATGTCTTGCGACATTCGAATGACTTGAAGATGGGCGTTTGTTATCGTGTTATTTATATCTTCCTTTTGTTTCTCTTGAAATGATGTAAGTCTGTTTCCTCGCTGAACTTCGGCTTCATTGAGTTCCAATATGTTGTCCTTCAGATTTTCTTCCCTTGCATTTTGGCTCTTATTCCTTCGTTCTTCGGCATCTTTAAACATCGTCATTGTTTCCTTTATATTTTGCTCCATCGAATTCCATTTTTCATTGAACATTGTCCACTGGTGTTCCATTCTTATTAGTTTTTCCAAGGTCTTTTCGTCATATTCATACTTCGAACACCTTGGACAATTCGGTTCTACGTTGCTGCTCGCCTCGGTCACGTGTATGACGATTAGCAATATGAGTGCATGTAAATATCGAGATGCCATTGTGAAAAATGACCGTCTTATTTTAGATGTAATATTGCTCGACAGGGTTAAACAACTCTACTGTCTGGAAAGCGTATTCTGGGTCGAACTGTGCATCCCACTCACGTACCAGCTTTATATACTACCGGTACGGCGCATATGTTGCCATAAAAGCAGACTTTGCATGTTGTTTACCTGTTCGTGAGTAATGTGCACATTCCACAGAAGTAGAACGGTGTATATACATAAGTAGTCCGGAAACAGATTTTGCGTATGTGTGCACGCGCAGTAGTTCTACTTTACGTACAGTGTTGTTTACTTCGCGCAAACAAAAGCATGTGGAGATTTAGGAACTGGTTTGCAAATTGTGTCATTATATTCACCAAAACCATCTCAACGATATGGTGACTAAGAGTGAGGTTTGGCGCTCCCTAAACATGGTTTAAACAACAGGCGGTCTTTTCTTTTTTGCTTTTGACCACTGTTGTCAACTCTTAAGTTTGAGGTGCATCATCCTGTCCTACTGTTTATCCTTGTTATTGTTTGTAGTGTTTAATGCGGGTATTTGGTTGAATAATGAACAATTTAGCTTAGTGTAACGAAACTAAAAGAGAGTACCAGTTTAAGTAGGATGTATAATATATATAAAGACAAAAGAAAATGTTAATTCATTTATTTATATCGTTTATTTTAAGACAATTAGCATGCATACATGTAATACATCTATCAGATGTAATTAGATAATAAATAGAATCCGTGCCGTACCGTAATTACCGGCAAACAGCATGTGTGTAACAGTTATCATACATCAATATGTAATACTATTAAATCAACCTTATTAAATAAATTTCAGACCTGGGGTGAATTATAAGGAATTAATTAAATAACATGATATATTGTATAATAACGATGTAAAATATTCCATATCTGTATTAGTTTCGTAACACTAAGCTCAACTATTCATTACTACTTTCGGTATTCTCCGTACCCAGCAACTGCTATTTCCGTTATGTTTCGGAATGTACTGTACTATACTGTACTGTACGGTAAGGTACGGTACGGCTTTTACCCCCAAGCTAAAGAATGGCATGTATCGGCAAGATAGATAAATTATACGTGTATTAGCTTAAACTATAAATACAGTTGTTTTAATGATTCCAAGGGAATAAAACAAGTTGTTATACTGACAATGAGCCAAAAAAACGACTTTAAGTGGTATTGGTGTGTGATTATAATTACAGTCTGTCATCATATCAGACGTAAGACAAAGAAATAGCCGGGACAGGTGCAAATTAATTCGGAAATAGTGTTGTTGTTTTTATTTTAAGAAAGTATCATGCAAGTAAGAAGTTCGGTTATATCGCAAAAATCCTGCAATCCGATTAGTTGACGTTTAACAAAATTGCTTATTGACATAAACTGTTGCAAAACAGTCAATGTCATATGACGTAAAGCAGTAAAAAAGATGATGTCAGTTGCTCTTATTTTAATTCGCCTGTCCCAGGGACTCATATACAGGGATGAGCAACGCGCTATATAACAGTCAAAATTATCGATTTTTCAGTGCCGTAGGTATTTACGGCTCATCCACGCAAATTCATTACTTTCACATCTGGTCAACTTCCGGTAGGTTGAGATATTCAGTAGGTGAAAATAAAGGGGTTTACTCGGACTTTATCCTCAAACTCTATATGAAAAATGAAAACATTAGACCATGATTTAAATTAAATGTATCCATATTGCTGTTTTAAAATCGACAACACCAAAAGAAGATACATAGATGTACAAAAAAAATAAAGCTTTTAATATAATTATCACTATAAACTAGTTTTATAAAGGGCTAAAGTCAGTTGAGCACCAACGATAAACACCGAGTTTACCCCCTACCAGAAAGTGGAGGTGTTTTATTTTATTGATTACTGATTGGTCAATTTATTTTGATGATGTCATGTGAAAGTTATGAATGGGATCGATAAGAGCCGATAATACCTATACGGCCGGTATTGTCTTTAATTACAGACAGTGTGCGTACTTACTGACTACAGCTTAATTAAGTTTTCATGGCTTTTGCAGGCAATCAGGACCCGTTTATAATACATCTGAGTCCCTGAGGCAATATAGTATGTGTACAAGTTGTTGAAAAAAGAAATCATTGAATTCAAAACGAAAAACGAGAATAACAATTTCTTTTAAACCATTCTGATTTTAATCAAATACAATGGTTGATAAAGCCATGAAATGATACATGTCCGCGCTGGATGTTGTTTTTGAAGGGAAAACAACGTAAACAATAGCTCTGTTGGTATCATAATGCATAATAATACATGTAAGTACATAAGTTCGCTGGCTCATTAGATAATTCGACTTGATTTTGGCTTCAGTTGCCTTGTTTAATTAAACTATGATGGATTTAGTGGTCTATTGTTCCAATAATGCACATCTGGCGCTTTCTAATTGGCACCGTTCGATACCGAATATAGTGCGGTCGACGTGTCTGTGTTTTTATTACATCCTTCCACCCCTAAGTCAGAGGTGTCATACCGAATATACAAGGTGGTCGTGCGCGATATTTCGGCATATTGTCCCTTTAGAAGGGCGGTAACACATGTAATTCAAAGGGTTGTTTTGTGTTCCAAATAACAGGATGTTGGTGATCGATATACTATTTCTGTTTTATTGCACGCAAGTACCCCAAAAGTCAAACGTGTCATACCGAATACACAGGTATCGCATCGTAATACTATTTTTTAACCAACTTAAACAGCAAAATCTGAGACGAAAACAAAGGCTATACAGAAATCCAAGGCCGTCATTCAAATCTACATAATAATGGCAATACAAAGGAATAATTATTTTGAATATCAAACCATAAATAAAACAGGAGTTTCATTTAAAATGTTTATACATTTACGAAAAATAAAGGCGATTTTATTGATGAATTTTACAACCAAATTCAACTGCGTAATTTGCGAACAAAACAAAGGCTATACAGAAATCCAAGGCCGTCAAGCAACTCTACACAATAATGGCATTACGAAGGAATAATTACTTTGAATATCATAATGTAAATGAAAGAGAAGTTAAATTTCAAAAAATGTACATTCTCGATTTCAAGCCGCAAATGGCGAAAACTAGAAAAATAATTTATGAATTAACTGTGTAATTTCGAACAAAACAATTCCCTGCGTTGCTATTGAATCAATTTATTATTGCCTAACACGGCATCCAGTTGGGTTCGACAGTACCTATATACTTTCGTGATACCTTCATTGTTTTATGAAAAACGACATAATCTGATTTCTCATAGCATGATTCAGCACAATTTTAATATTGAGAGATTGTTCAATACATGTGTGTTTCACAATTAGAGGAAACAAATAGCTTTACTCATATGTATTCACCCTGGTTTTTACTATGTACTCTCCCCGTCATAAAACGTGTTAATATTACAACAGCAAATATAAACGGGTCCTGATATAAAAGAAACACATTTTATTTTAGCAATATCTAATTTTATTTTGTGAATGTATAAAAGTCAGTATAAAATGCAATATATATAATGGGCTGCCTTTTAAACGCAAATACATGTTTAAATTTAATCTACATGTAGTTAATTGTTTCATTTAGAGCTGCCTCCAGAATTGACCAGAATACTTTCTTTCTTAAACATTTAGAAAAGGGTGTACAAGTTGAGGTTGTTTTTTCTTCTTCTTGGAGCGACTAATTCGACGAAAACTCCTAACACAATGACGTGCCATTCTGTAGATACAGGTTTAATCTTAAAAAGAATAATATCACTGTAAGAGCTTAAATGATCAAAGCAAAGCATAGATGACAGATTTCATCATAGTTTTTCACCTTTCATTGTCTAACCTATGTGGATATTGATGCTAAATAAAACCCGTCGGATGTGGTTTCATTCCAATACGTCCCTGCCAGTGTAAAGTTTCATTCCAACCATCCAGGCACCCTGGTCCCAATGCCTAAATTTGAAATAACTTAAATTAAAAAATATTCTCTATCATTCTTTACGAAATTGTCATTGAATTGTATGTGAAAACTGGTGAAAATAAGTAAAATTCAGACCGAATTTAAAAAGTTTAAAAAGCATTATTTTAGAAATGTCAAACATTAAATACCATCACATAGTCTTAAATTACTCAAATATTACCCCAATTCAAACTATAATGACGAATTTTGGATGGTAAGCGTAATCAACTGATGGGTCATGCAGCCATATTTCAAAAAAAAAGAGAAGCCATTTCACGACAAATCAACGAATTTCACACGCTCCAAATTTCTAAAGTGAGTGCTCATTCCAAAAAATAAAAATATTAGTACCATAACATGACCTTTACTTGAATAAATAATTCATTTTACACTCATATACATGTTCGCTCATTGGGGAAATCGTAAGTAACAAACACTATAATTCGTCGTTTACCCGCTTTTGACCAAATATTACACATTTTCCTTTGTGTGCCGTTGCTGACTGTTGCTGATAAAATATCTTCGTAAGTTTGCACTACAACGTAAATTAAACATAACACAAACAAAGAAAAACACTTACCAGATCAATTTGCACAACAATAATAGGTGACCACCGATAATTACTGAGATATTTGCGATTTTGTTATATTTTTTTATCAGCGGAAATCAGCGTGTCCACTTTCCAACAAAAATGGCCGCCGAAGTCTCGCGACGGCACCGAATTGACGAGATTTAAGCTTATTTCATGATCCTGTAATATAGACGGATCCTGCCTGTCCCTAGAACTATCAAAAACAACCAAACTTGTATTAATAACGGGTCAACCTGTATTAAAATATAGACGTTGGCGATGGTCGCTATTCTAGCTACCGTGTCGCCGTCTAAAAACACAAATTGCGAGCATTAAACGAATGAATATATTCAAAAGTTTAGTACAGTTAACCATATACACTTGTATTCGAGCTGATAATGTCGTTTTATTCCAGGTGGCACAGAGGTTTTGTGTTCAGCCGACTGATCATAGAAACTCTCAAATAAATACAGAAAGTAAGCTAAAAACATACAACTGTTTTGCACTCATTTACAACATATTGCCTGTATTAAAAACAAACGTCCCAATGAAAACAAGAGGCCCAAGAGGGCCTGTGGGGCCCAAGAGGGCCTGTGGACGCTCTACTGGCTAATATGGCTTTTATGACATCAATGAAGCGAGTGACTATCGTCTTAAAGAGGCAAAATATAGCATTTTTAACTATATCAAGAGCTGTAACTCCGCCATTACTGGTACGATCTGGCAGGTTTTCCAAGTTGGCCAGTAGAGATAATAAAAAAAAAAAAAATATATAAAAATAAAAAACAAATTAAAAAAAAAAAAATAATAAAAAAAAAAAAAATAAAAAAAAAAAAAAAAAAAAAGAATAAAAAATTAAAAAAAATTAAAAAAAAATTAAGAAATTAAAAAATTTAAAACAAGCATTGATGTAAAACTGTGACACCCAGGGAGGGGCCAGATTGAACAAAATTGGTAAAGGACCATAAGCTTATAGCAACAGCAAAATATTAAACCTCTGGCTCTTGCAGTTTTCAGAGAAGAAGATTTTTTAAGTTTTTCCCTATACATGTCTATGTAAAACATGTGACCCTTGGGGCGGGGCCAAATGTGACCCCAGGGTCACCATTTGAACAAACTTGGTAAAGGACCATAAGCTTATAGTAAATGCAAAATATCAAACCTCTTGCTGTTGTAGTTTCCTAGAAGAAGATTTTTTTTTAAAAAATCCTATATAAGTCTATGTAAAACTGAAACCCCCCGGGGCAGAGACAAATTTGAGCCCAGGGTCACCATTTGAACAAACTTAGTAGAGGACCATAAGCTGATGCTACATGTAATACATGAGAGCTCTGTGCCTTGTGGTTTCAGAGAAGAAGATTTTTTAAAGTTTTTTCCTATATGTCTATATGAAAAACATGCAAAACCTCAATATACAAACTTTGGACCCCCGGGGCACGGCAATTTTTGACCCCGGGGACTTTATTTGAACAAATTTGATAGTCTAGGCGTTGACGATCATTTTAAAAAAAAAATTGTTGAAATCTGTCCAGCGGTTCTGGAGAAGAAGATTTTTTAAGGTTTCGACCATATATGGTAATGGCAGCCATCTTGGATGTAGCGCTGACCTAATTTTAACAAATCTAAAAAGCATTCATCTAAGGATCATCCATTTGAAGTTTGGTCAAAATTAGTGAAGCGGTTTCTGACGAGAAGTTGTTTGAAGAATTCCCTATACATGTCTATGTAAAACATGTGACCCTTGGGGCGGGGCCAAATGTGACCCTAAGGTCACCATTTGAACAAACTTGGTAAAGGACCATAAGCTTATCGTAAATGCAAAATATCAAACCTCTGGCTGTTGTAGTTTCTGAGAAGAAGATTTTTAAAAAAAAAATCCTATATAAGTCTATGTAAAACTGTGACCCCCGGGGCGGGGACAAATTTGAAACCAGGGTCACCATTTGAATAAACTTAGTAGAGGACCATAAGCTGATGCTACATGTAATACATGAGAGCTCTGTGCCTTGTGGTTCCTTGTGGTTTCAGAGAAGAAGATTTTTTAAAGTTGTTTCCTACATGTCTATATGAAAAACATGCAAAACCTCAATATACAAATTTTGGACCCCCGGGGCACGGCCATTTTTGACCCCGGGGACTTTATTTGAACAATCTTGATAGAATAGGCGTTGGCGATCATTTTAAAAGAAAAACTGTTGAAATCTGTCCAGCGGTTCTGGAGAAGAAGATTTTTTAAGGTTTCGACCATATATGGTAATGGCAGCCATCTTGGATGTAGCGCTGACCTAATTTTAACAAATCTAAAAAGCATTCATCTAAGGATCATCCATGTGAAGTTTGGTCAAAATTAGCGAAGCGGTTTCTGAGGAGAAGTCGTTTGAAGAAAAGTTAACGGACGACAGACGACAGACGACGGACGACGGACGACAGACAACACACCATCCCATAAGCTCTGCTGGCCGTTGGCCAGTAGAGCTAACAAGGAAGTGTATAGCATGGTATAGCTATAATTAAATCAACAAAGAAGACAAGAAGACGGTAACCAACAATTAATCTTATTGCAAAAGTACACTTCCAGAAAATAGCTCCTGTCTTGTTCAACAAAACCTTCGCCGATTAACCTCATTTAAGAGAGTGTAAGCTGCATGTTGGTTCTCCCAAAACAAAAGCAGGGTAAGGGATAAACAATATCCACGCACACTTGTTCTACTTTACATACAGTGTTATTTACGTCGAGCACACATAAACATGTGCATAGTTAGAACTATCGGTTTGCAACATTTACCGATTAGGTATTGGAGTGCAGGTATTTAAGTGTGTACATTCGATGATATACAATTTTTCATTTGGAGTGACAAGGTGGTATGAACGGCCTTTTTCTTTCCGACCGATCCAAGACAGTACCCTGCCAACTCTTTTATGTGCATGGTGCGTCATACTTTGCTACTAGTTCTTGGATTTCAAATTCTGCGTTCTGGGAATGCGACATTTCCGGTTTAAAACTTGGATCCAATGCTATGATTATATATATATATATATATAATATATATATTATATATGATAATAATAACACATTTTACATCAAAATACACCTAATAAACACGTGCGACTATTGAATATCAATCTCATTAAAATCATATCCTAATTACGCTATAGGATCTGACATCACTCCCTTGAAGGTCACGTCAGATCGACCTTTCATCTATTCAGGAGAAGATCAACTAAATTCAACCAATGAAATCGCGCGTTTCATATGCACTTCATATAACGTTCGACTGAACTGAACAAACGAAAATCCACTGTCATATATCTATATCCGAATAAAGATAAAGTCTTCGTGTGTTATTGCTGTGGACTGCACGTTAAATTCAACGGACTTACATTAGAAATTTTAAGTATTAAAATTTGAAAGTTTTCTACTTTTAAACGACTGATATACCGTACACAATTTAAAAACTTGAGTTAACTCTACACCCTTGTATTCAACCTGATAACGTTGTTTATCATAGGTGGCACGTGTTTGTTGTATTCAGCCATATTATCAAACTTAAAAACTGTAAAATAGATCTACTAGTATTGCGAAATAAGTTAAATACATATATTGTTATTTTTGGTTGAAATGTTTTGCAGACAAATGCAACACATAGCCTGCATTTAAAACAAACATCCCCAAAAAGACAAAAGATATATAATATGAAATAGTTATAGTTAAATCAACACAAAGGGTAATAGACCACGAGTCTAGTTGCAAAAGTCGCTTAGAACTGGAACATATCTCGTGCCTTTTTAACCTACGTTAAGACATACCATTATATAATTGTATCTATAATTCATGATTATTAACTGTATATGAACGTTTTGACATTAGGATATCCATTATCCATGCCTTTTTTAATTTAGTATTTTGACTTGGTACCTATGATACGCAGGTTTTATAACCTCTGCTCCCAACTAAATTCCATTTTGATTATTCCGTCCACTGTTTTTTTCGTTTAGGGCAAAACATTTTGTTAGAAACTGGGACCATACGCCGTTGGTTATGGAATGGTGTGAAAATGTTCCATGTTCACCGTGATATGCCCACCATCTTCGGGGTGGCTCAAATTTATTTACTATTGACATTTTAAATATTGAGTTCTGCACAACCCGGGGCTAGTGGGCGTGAACGGTAGAAGTACTTTTTACTGCCTTTCGTGAACAGTCTCTATCAAATCGAGACTGCAATAAAAAATGTATTTACTGACGGTGTTCGGGGATTTCCAACTTTTTTCCTTTCAGACTTTATTTAATCTGTTTCTCAAAAACGTTAAAGGCTATCTCGATGAAAACTCGAATCATTGTTGTACTATAATTAGCAGTTTATTTTCCTTAATGTATGTAGAAGGATGATTACGCGTAACTGTCTAACATGTAAGTTTGTATTCAGCGTAGTTTTCTCCAAACAACATAAGCTAGACCTTTCATCATTGTTTCATCTTCATTACATGTAGTACGTGTCAATAGTTTATTTAAGACGGAGAACTGCTATTTATAATTAGCAACAAGTAGCACTGTAATTATAATTCCTCAACATTTATAACTGTATAGCATTTTCATCATTATTATATGACCATGTGATAATATAATCATGTTTTGTTGATTTCACAGGTGACTTATAGACCCGTAGGGTCGGGTGTATTAACCATTTGATTATAAATAGTATGTAACTATATATTTGTTTACACATGTCACTATACTAAATAAATGTGCTTGTTTCTTATGTAGTACGAGGTAGTGCCATGTTGAGTCACCCTATCTTAACAGAACTTTGTTGTGTGCATTCCTGAGTTAAAGCAGATCAAACCAATCAAACGTATTCATCATTGCATCATGTTCAGTATAATACTAAGCAACATGCACCTTATTATTGACCTTGATTTTATAAATAAAAGACTTTGTAATTTATTGACAAAGCGTCATGGAATATTTATCATTGAGTTCTACTCTTTTTTTTATTGATGTCAAATTTTAGTAGCTTTCACAGCCTCTCAAATATGAAATCCTGGATCCTGATATTTTCTGATATAATCAGACGTGATTTGATTCAGTTTCTCTTGAATATGAGGGAAATGAATGTATATTAGCATATGCCTTCATTTGTATAGCACATCATATGCCTAAATTTGTACGGCACATCATATGCCTAAATCTGTATGGCACATCATATTCCTTAATTTGTATGGCACATCATATGCCTTAATTTGTATGGCACATACTATGCCTAAATGTGTATGACACATCATATGCCTTAATTTGTATGGCACATCATATGCCTAAATCTGT